>JAUBNY010000459.1:0-12898 GCA_032275445.1 Crypturellus soui | reverse complement strand
CCTAGAACACAGACAGGCCAGTGACTACAAATTTTGAAGTCACCATAACTCTTCAAGTCTAGCTTAATGAGTCAAACAGTATTCTTGGGGCTGAAATATTCTCAATGCTTTCCTCCATCCATCCTCCAGTGTGTTTCCTATAACCCACTGGATATACTGTAATTGCAACTCCTTGCTCTCCTGTGCATGTCATGTGGGAACCTTGTGGATTATAAAGCCTTTAAGGGTCTTCTTCCACAAATGACAGCACAAAAAAATAAATCACACAGCATGTTATTTTGACACATACAACTTGCTGAACAACTGCATTCAGACTATATTGGATGGCATCAGACAGAGCCTTGAGCACAGTAGCCCCATGTTGACTAGAATAATGCATTGGAAATTTAAGATTCTGATAGCTAAAGCTGTCCAAGGAAAATGTCTTACTCCAGGTCCTGACACGTTTGAACATTAAGTTCTCTGTGATTAAATAAATGTCAAAAAGCTGTTGAAATGGTCAGCTTTTACTTGTCGCTCCTACCCTACCACCTGTTTCTTCACAGTTACTTTAACACTTATCTTTAGATTGAAGTTACTTATGGTAACACATACTAATAGCTTTCCCGCGTAATGAGCTCCTACCAGGCTCATATTGCATGTCTCAAGAGCCAGTTAGCAAATGAGCATGTTTGTGTGGCACTGGACAGGCTGGCAGATAACTACGGGCTGCAGATGTTTGCATCGGCACTAGCCATCTCGACTCTCTCCTGCAGCCCATGGTGAGAAATCGGTACCTCTGGTTTCACGTCTTTCAAAAGAGCAACTTCACCTTACATGAACTGCTTCTTAGAAGCACCCATCCTCTTTACCTACTACAAAGGGGGCTTGAATGACTAATTCAGATGCTGCCAGACACACTGACACCATCTACAGCTCATTGGGGTGAGTCCCACTCTTGAAACCTGAAATGGGGGCAAAGGCACTAAGAAGGAGTACTCTTATTCTGGGAGGACAAAACAGGCCTTATCACGTTACAGATAAAAGAGAAAGGAAATTTAGTATAGATCATCCAGATTGCAAGCTGAGTGGCCCTGAGAGAAGAGCTCAAGAAGTAAGAAAGCTTGAGAAAAACATCACAGATGACCACTACTGCTGTTGTTAAGAATAAAAATCAAACCTCAGAAAAAGAATTAAATCTTCATCCTGCACAGCATGGGGGAACTTGTTTGCATGCAGATCAGCATAAGAATCTTTTGGCACATGTCTCAAACCTAGATATGCAATAGTTTTCATCAAAATAGTTAAAGCAATGCTTTTGTTTGTTTTTGTTTTGTTAAGCCAACAATCTTACCCCCAAAGCTTAACTTAAGCATATTCCATGACACTAAAAGTACAGGTCATAAGGAATACTGTTGGGCATGGGGGAGGAATGCCAAGCCCTGCCTTATTGATTTACTCCCACAGCTTGCCCTGAGATAAATTCTCCATACACCCAAGTCCGAGATTGCAAGGATCAGTACATTTGATCTTCTTAAGCTATTTGGATTTGGGCTAACACAGAGGGGATGAAAAAGGATGTGCAAAAAGACTTTGGTTGCTATGCAAACATTTCAGAGCATTTTGTGTAACTACACACTAGGAAAAGAGCAGAAGAAATGATTAGATTCTGAAAGTGGCTGCTTCTGCACAGAAGCAGAAAACAAAAAAAGCAGAACACCAAGGAGCAGAAAGTCGGGAGCTACACAAATCAAATAACCATTCAAAACAATGACAGATGAATCTCAGAGTATATTTGTAATTATTTGTAGTTTCATAAAGAGCAAAGCATAACTTTCAAATGATATGAAAAAGAGCAAAAACAAAATTTAAAATGCAAACAAGAGGATCTAGTGTTCTGATTCCAGTTGACAGGAATTCCACTACATCATTTTTAACCAAAACATCAATTTATGGGGCACAAAGAGGGTAACACCATAGAAAATATACTGGAAGATATGCTTAAAGATGTGCCTTAGAGAGGCAAAAGCAAAACACCCACTGCAAACCAGAATCACTTCCTTACGACAACCAGAGGCGATTACAGACACCTCCACCCCAGCAGCACTAAGTCGGGACAGTTATCCACAGCACCACGTACGACCTCGACTCCGTGTTACCTATCTACGTGCCGGCTAACGGTTTGCTTAAAGGCAGCGACAGCGGCCCCTTGGTCCGGGAGAGGCCCTCTTTTGTAAGCGGTGTTACTGAATGCATACCCGTCGGATGGAGGGTAGTCGGGAACGCCAGGAGGCTGCAAGACAAAAAAAGCACACACAAAGCCACAAAGTGGATTAGTGTCACCTGTGCACCAACAGCACTTGGCTTATTGCACCTAATGCAGGAGCCCCAAGGGTCCAGGCAGCATCTGCATGCCCCTGTTCTCAGGTGCTTGTGGATCTGCCATGAAAAGTTAATAACTTCTGCATTTCCAACACAAACAGAGAGATCAAAAGAAGGGGAATAAAAGAATTTCTTCCCTAAGTCATCCCTCTGCATTAATATTGCAGGGGATGTTCTTTAGAAAACAGTTCTCCAGGGCAAGGTCCATGTCATGTTTTAGATGTCAAGACAGCAACAGAACTTGCAAACAACAATGATTGAATGGCTTTAAAATAAACTACATCCAGAAACTGCTTTGAGCTTTTATTCTAAATGCACACTTTAAGGCAGAAAACTCTAGCAAGCTAACACTAAGTCTTGGTAAGAAATAAAACCCCCGCAATAATGTGTGGCTTATTTCTGTCACCCTCCAATTGAACATAACTATAAATGCAAGAAGGAAAGTGATACTCAGTATAATTACGGATTTTAATTAAATAAAATAATCTGTTTATTACAAGTACCTATATGAGCTAAGTAAGCATATTTGACCCTTTGCAAAATTCTAAATTCTTTCTAAATAGCAGCCCTTCACAAATGCCCAGCCTTAAATCCAGAAATAATATGCTGCTTGTAATAAGTCCTACTTTAAAAGTCACTGCCCCAAATAAATTAATTTCCACTTAATTTCTGAAGATTATTCTACAGAAGTTGCTCATTCTACAACTATTTTTCCTCATACCATCATCCTGTTGCACAAGTTAGAACAACTGAGCCTCGCTGGAAATTCTCATATCTCTCTGATTGTTCTTGCTGTGTGGCTACGTAAGAGACACCCACTACATTTATGTATCAGAGACCTACTGCCTAGAGGCATTTATTTGTGGTGCTGAAGCTTTGTGAAGTGAAAAGAACAAAGAAACCCATATATGCAGAATATTCTTTAAAAATACATTAGGAAAATCTCTTTGAGGAAAATCTCAAGTGTCAGCTAGTTTATACATTACAGCAGAAAGATATGCGGGGAGCAGAAATTTGTTTTATTTCACACACAAACTACTTGCACTGCCTCAGCCTCACTGGATTGCAGTCAGTTTCTCCGTTGTTTTGCTGTCATTTGAAGTCACCATCATAGAGGTGATTGCACCTTGAGCCCCCTGCGGTGCAAACCACGTACGTGTCTACATCATTCAGACTGGGAATGGCAGAGAAAAAAAAATCGAAGGAACCAGATATCTGATGTATTTTGCTAGGTGCTAGATCAATCATTGGCAGTAATAAGGGCCAGGAAGTGACTACAGCAGCAGCACACATGGTGTTATCCCACTTGGGATATGTGAATGAACATTTAAGGCAGCCACGCTGGCATCCCTTGCTATAGGACAGTCGGGTTGCTGCAGACAAATAGCATTTTACACTCATATTGCTCTTTCCAGCTGAGCACCTACAGCCTTCTGCAGCTATTAAGTAGCGCAGCATTTCTTGCCTCGGAATTGCTGCTGCGGGGAGATCTCACACAGGAGCCCAAGGTATTTTAAGTAATCAAATGCGAAACATGATAGCCTCAATTGCTTGGGAGAAGTTTTACCCACTTTTTTCATTTCTATATCCGAGTAGGATTGTTTTTTAAGCAAATGCAGATTTTCCTCAAAACAGAGTTTTATTATGGCAAGTTTTCCATGGGAAGTTTTGATAAATCTTTCGGAGAAAGCTTTATCTCATTTGCAAAGGACTGCTCTGCAGGGGAAAGTCAGCCCACAGAAGCCAGTTATACAATAAATTATGAATTCAGGTCAACCTGCCTATGACTGAACACTGGTCTACTATATTTGAGACAAATACCCTAACCACAAAAATGTTCTGATTTTTCATCTTTTTTAATAATGAAAGTTTCATGAGATAGAAATCGCTTTTCCTCCCTAGCTTTGGCCATCTCTGGATCACATCCCTGCATATCGACAGACAGTCTCCTAACACAGCTATGAAATGGCAGGCGTTTGTCCAGGGTTATGTGCTGCCAAAGGGCAAGGAACAGTCCCTCCTGCACAGAGAAATGTTCACTGCAGTAGCTCAACATAAGAAAGCTGAACCCTGCTCAAAGCCCAGAAATGGCAACTTAAGGAATATCTTTCTGAAGCACAAACATCAAACAAATGACCCTTCTAAAATCCTTCCTTTGATTTTAATTTTTAATGTGTTTGTACATGTGCAGCAAATGTATGTATCTTAAAAGGCTTAAATGTAAAACTGCTTAAAATGTAAATAAAGATGCATACAGTATATGCAGTCAAAACCAAATGGATCTGAAAGCACAATAGAGGAATCAAACTGAATCTTAGAAGCCTGGATTCTTCTTCCAACAGAGGTAGGAAAACCTCCTGAGGAAGGAATTTCATTTAACTAATTAACTAATTTAGCAAACAACTAATTAAAGAAACACTACAGTGCTTAACCTACCTCAGCTGACAATCTTCTCATTTCTTGTTTCCTCTGCTGCTCTGCAACATTCGCCACAGACTCAGCCAAATGATTTAGTTCTTGTTCCTTTGGAGCTCCTATGAAGTTCAGCAAAGGAGGTTCCCAACCATTTCGGAAACGAGGGACGTAGGGTGGAATAAACTGGTCTTTGGGCCAGTCCGCTCTGCATGAAAAATAAATTAGAGATCTGTGTCAAGGGAGCATACAAGTATTTTTAATAGTTTTCCTTAGAATTGAAATGCTTCACAATTTTTAGGAATAGAGAGAAGACTGGAATCACAGCACAGAAATAATTATGCTAAAATGCAGAAAATTGGTAGAAAGAATTATTCATTGACCACAGCTACGCTCTTTGCTGTGCTTAGCAGAAAAACTGGTCCTGCCCTAAGAACTAGCTAGAGTTAAGACACAACAAAGTTCCGTCTCATAGTAAAGGATGAGTAACAGAAGAATCAATTACAAACAAATCTGGTATTTATTTTCATTGTTAGATGGGAAGAAGTACTGCAATTCTGTCATTATGTTAGAGCACAGACAAAAGACTTCAAAGAAACACTGCTTTAAAATACTTGAAAGTAGACACAGAGCCTTGATTGCTGAGAGAGAGGCAGAAATACCTACCTATATAAAAAAAAATAAATTAGAGGATAAATTTCTATTCCTTTCCACTCTACAAAACAAGAATTGTCAGCACATTTGCTGTTTTGCAGCCTACTTTTTTAATCTGTATGACTTTTTAGAGCTCCTTTAGAATTCTCTTATTTTTGTACACAATACCTAAATTAATGCTTTCATGCTCTGCCTTTGCAATATACATAACATGCTGTCCTGCAGCATAAATTACTGTCTCTTCACAGTAGTAGCAGAAGGGAGAACATACATTACAGTCTTTTAATGCTCTCATTATTGACACTGTTGAAAATGAATCAAGTAGCAAGTGCTGTTGGTTAAACGAGTTACAGAAGGGGTCAGCATTCATTAGCCCATTAGCAAGTGCTAGATCCCTTGAGCATTACTGCTCACTTCTTGCAGTATACCGCAGGCCAAACAGACCATTTCCAGTGTTCACAGCTCATCCACTTACATGACAACTACTTTTTTTCTTCCTACCCTAACAGGAGATATTCTTTTGGGACTAAACTGTTTTCTTTTCAGAAGGTACTAAGGGAACGATGATGGTAGCTCCCAAGACAAGAAGTCTGTTATTTCATTCAATAATCCTATACCCTGCATGGGTTCCAAGGCTGCAAGTGAATCTCCATAGTCAGCCCCACTGCAAGCTGCAGTGAAGCCAGAAGGGCTCTGGGCAGGTGAGAGTAAGCAGATGATGGGAATCAGAAGGAGCTGCAACGGATGATTCCAGCTCGTTTTGTAATTTCAAGCTAAATGGCCCAGTGAAGGAGAATCTTGGAAATTTCGTGCAGCAGAGTGAGATTGAGAAGAAGGAGGACTTGTACCTTGCTCTTCCTACTCTCAGGATTTTCATCCTTTCACATTCTGTTTTTTTTGTTGTTGTTGTTCAGACTCTTCTACCAGTAAAGCACTCAACTACCATTTTTTTCTCTAGAAATCCAATCGAAAGATGTTTATTTCCTGATCTGGACTCTAAGAATAAGGATGAGTACACTCAAATACATGACTCATTCCAACCCAAGTCATTGCATGCTTAACCATTATCACATACCCTAATCCTCCACAGATGTCAGAGTTAAGGCACACTTCTAATTAAAGAAGTTCTACTTACCTAAGTAATTTCAGACTATATAGCCAACTCAAAACCATTATGTACAAAGTACCTAGTTTTTAGCTAAGCCAAACCAAAGCATAATAGTGAATCCACTAGATGTAATGTGCAGGGAAAGTATGTTTAACATGATTCAGCTAACAACCACATTTTCCTTATAGCTTATTATAATGCTTTTGAAGGAGTAAAAAGACTGTAAATTTTAAGCTTTTAATAAGCGTTAACAGTTGAAAAATAAAATCAGTTTGTGTCTTATTTTTCAGAGCTCACTGCTTCACTTTCTTAAAAATATATTTTTTAAATCAAGTCCAAATAGTTGATTGCCAAAACAGAAAAGAACATGGAAACGTCAGTTCCATGGACAGGAAGGAGATTACTGTCTGAAATTTCCCCGTCCATGCAACCCCTAAAATCAGACCTCTCTCAAATCCCAATGAAGCAAAGGATTCCTTTCCAAAAACTTCAAGGAATAATTCCAAGAAGCCCACCAAACTCATATGAAGTTTACTGATAGCAGACAATCAGATCACACTAATAAACTTGAGTTGAGATCATCTCTAAAACATGCAAATGCTTTTCCTCACCTTGCTTTAGTCCACGTGTCACCCAATGACATCCACAACTGCCCTTCTTCGCTGGTGACAGTAAATCTCAGGAAGTCTATAGTATCCTTTGTGAGGAGGGGGCTGAGTACTGTGCTAGCAAGCTCTGGACCTCCTGTTGTCTGTACCACCTAAGTCCCAGTATTAAAATAAAAGAACATCCATATCAGTCATAAAGTTCATCTGAATATAGAGTACCTGCAGTGTTACCACAAAACATTCATTACCAAAATGGGGGGTAAAGGTAACTTCTGAGAAGCCAGCAGTGTGTCCTAACATGGAAGATGAACTAAAACCATTTCCTGCAGAAGAATTGCTGTTCTTGTCAGCTATCATCTTATATTTAGACCAACCTTTGACAGTGATAGTTTAACTACCTCTACTCGTCATAGAACACTTCTATTAACTAAACAAATGCCTATGCATCCAATGCATTATATAAATTAAGTGATTAACTCCATTTTTTATTGCTAGTTAGAAATGATCATGACAAACCTTAACACACACAAAGCTAAGGATGATTTAAATAAACATATTTAAAAGATGTAAACACATGCAAAAAAGGATATATTTGTTTTCTAAAAAGTATATCATACTTTGATATACACACTTGTCCTTAGTTATTACTTAGGGACATAGCATTTCAATCTTGTTATCCTTGAAAAGGTTATGGAGCATATAGATACAAAAGTTCTGAAGGAAAATATTGAAAAGAGTTATCACACCTTACCATATGTAGTGGTGTAAAGAGAAAATGAACCAATTCAGGTGCACTAGGATTCTGGATATGCAACTTCAGTTTGGCCTGAGGGAACAGGAAAACATATTGGAAGTTTTTGTAACAAATGCTTAACCCAAGAATGACCATGCCAGGTCAGGCCATAAGTCTGTCTAAGCCCAATGGTTAGTCTCCAACATTAGCTTAGACCGAGTATGAAGGAAAGAGTGCAAGATCACAGAGCAAGCACATGGTGATCTTCCCTAAACTACTGTAAGGATCTAGTAGTCTGTAGCTCAGGGGCTACTTGAACTAGAAGTAGTATTTTGTATTAATAGCCATTAGTAGTCTTCTGCTTCATTAATTCATCCAATTAATTTTGTATCTTATGCAAAGCACGATTTTCCACAAACTTTTTTTTTTTTTAAAGAAGTAAGCATTTCCTTTGGAAGAGATACAGCTGAAAGATTGTTACCTTCCAGTTTCATGAGTACTTTCTAGTACTTGGGTTAAAGAAAACTGAGCAATCATACCCTACTAACTTTTACCAGTGTTACTCATAATTATTTACAGCTTTATTATATTCTCTCTTTTTGTAGACTTTTTAAAGTTAAAGAAAAATCTATTCCTTGGAGCAAAATCTTCTTCAGTTTCGCTATATTCCCATATGAAGAAAAATGGGGGAAAATTTCTCCCACATGGATAAAAATGAAACCAGCATACATAATGGCACAGTAATGTTCTTTATTTGTTCATTTTGTCTTTCCTAATGCTTCTTAACTTTTGTCTGGGTCATAACTACGGAGAACAATGTTCTGTATTACAACACCAACATTTTATTCCTAGTCAGCTTGAAGTCTGCTTTAAATGTAACATTAGATCCACTTTCCCACCTGTACATTGCATTATAACCATCAATACTGAATTTCCTCTGTTTGTTATGCTTGTTGTTTCTGCTTGTTATCATGGACTATTTCTACATTTCTCAGATTTCCCGAGTTGTGTGGAAATTCTATCCTGTGGGATTTATTTTCTTTTAATAGACCAATTACCTAGGTACAGACTTCAGGGATACTGATCCAGAGTCCTTTAGGTCTCCCTAGAAATGTTTAAAGATTATTAGCATTTCCTTAACTATTTCCCTCCCTTTGGGATCAAGGCAGTTTTGCGAAGTCACACACCTTGGCGCATACTTCAGAGATATCATTCGTAAGTTTTTGGAAGAAATGGATGAAGTTCCCAAGTATTCTGTTGATCTGTTTATTGTCATTTTAATTAGTTATTCTCTAATCACCCACTACTTTAAACAGGTATTCTTGATGACACCATTTTTACAGGAAACATACTGCCCACTGTCAAGCTCTTCCAAGAAAATAAACACAAAAAATCTTTTTTTTTTCTACTACAGTTTCTCTGAGGTTTCCCTTTAGTCAATGACTAGCCCAACAGACTCCGGAAGCACGAAGCACACCTGAATACATTTTACAAATGTGTTCATTGCATTTTGCAGACTGTTCCCCACACTCTTTTCAGAGTTAGTCAATTCAGACTGTCTTCAACTGAAGAAATAGGAAGGATGTGTTATTACTTTTACTAGCAACCTGTACGTTGTACTTCAGTCATACCAACTTTTTGGTCTTTCCAAAGTTTTATTATTGGATAGATAGCAGATATTTTCCATGAGTCTCCAGCATGGTGTTTTTAAATAGTTTATATTCAACTGGAAGGGATTTTATTCTTTTAGTTACCTCTTATCTTTAAAGATCTTCATTTTATTTAGTTCTTCTTAAATAAACATTATATATTTTTATCTATACATAAAATAAAATAAAGCAGCATGAAGTAAAATTTCAGGATTTTATATCTCTTGCAGTGATGCTGAAGCAAAGCACTCCTAGTGCACCTCATCAAGAACTTTAGAAAACAGGTCCCAAATACTTCTCAGCACCAAAACAAAAGACCTTTTCTTTAAGGCCTACAAAACATATGATAACAGCATTTTTAAAGTCAAGGGGTGGGGGTGGGAAGATGAACAGATGAAAAAAATAGAAAAAAAGAAGAAAAAAACACACGCCTCAGCTCAATATTTGATGGATAAATGTCAACTCTCCTATTACTATTTGCCTCCTGTATTGAAATTTATTTGATCTCTGTAAACATTTAGAACAATATACTTGCATACTGCACAAGAGATAGAGACTCACAAGTGCACAGGCTAGTCTTAGGTGAAAAACTAAATTAAAGGCAGAATTCAGGAACAAGTAAGACTGAAGACATTTTAAGATTGGAAGTACTACTACTGAGATAGCACTTTTTGTTGTTGGCTGTTGTTGGTCTCACTCCCCCAGCAACTGGAAGGGACAGTGTGTATGTGCCAGAAAATGCACTGAAGATGTCTACCTGCTTGTAGAGAGGTCAGAAAGGAACTGATTAACAACAGCAACAAGCACCCAAGAACTAACGGGTGCAGCTGTATGTGACTAATTTAAGGCCACAGCTGGTGAGGCTGCCAAACATGCAAGACAGCTTACATGCCTGTGGTCCCAACAGACTTCCAAGAAATCTTTTTTTACATTTTAAACACAGATTTTGCAAGTAAAAGGATTTTATTGAACAAGGATGCTGAAAGAGAGAAATATGCTCCCCTAGTCACTGGCATTGGGCAGAGTCTTTGAGGAGCAGCCCCACCTGGAGGCTACCCTAGGCCAGAGATCACCAGATCTTGGTTCAAAAAGAGAGAGAAAAGGGAAAAGCCAAGATGACCAGTGTCAGCTCAACCATCTTCCTATGCATTGGCCAAGGACCAAGTGAGATTATATGCCCAAGTCTATGCACATTATTAAGAGGATATTTGCATATCTACTTCTGTTTAGAAGAGCAGCAGAGACAAAGACAATGCTTGCTGTGGCCCCCCAGTTCCTCAAAGGATGTGAACACCTCTGTGTTGGTACCCATAGGCCAACCAGTTTACTCTACACAGACAAGGCACCAAGAAAGTTAGGCAAAACACATAATTTGGTAATTGTATTCTCAAAGACCAGATGAACTTCTGAAGTTCTCTCAGAGGAGTCAAAGATATCCACATTACCTGGAGTATCAGGAATGCCCAAAGAAACCCAACTTAAAAATAACTACAAAGCAATCCAGTGGCATTATTTTCTTCTCCTTCCTCCTCTTTACCATTTAAGTAATTGATAAAGGGGAGGAAGAAGAGAACTACAGATCATTATAGATCATTCCATATGAGTGGGACAGACAGCTCTTAATACACAGGAAAACTAAGGCAGCAAAACTGACACACAAATTAATTTGTAGCAGCAGGGAACACAAATATCCTCTTATACATAATATCATGCATCCATCCCAGAAAGATTTACTGTAGGATGCCTCAAAACCATATAGGCTAGCAGTTACTTACAACAAGATTGAAGCCATGCTTGAATTTTTGAAAGCAGTCAACAAACTCATCTGTAGGTGGTGGCTTTGCACGGAGAGTAAGAACTCCCTCTGGTGAAAAAAAATGAGAAAAACTATACATATATATGTAAAATTTAACTTCTATAAATATTGAAGACATATTAACCAAAAGTATTATAAAATAAAATTAAATACTTAAGTATTTTGTATTTCTATTAATTGCTGTAGCTACTTAATATCAAAGAATCACAGAATACTTAAGGTTGGAAGGGACCTCTAGAGATCATCTAGTCTAACCCCCCTGCTTCAGCAGGGATACCTACAGCACGGGGCACAAGGTCATCTTTGGAAGATCTCCAGAGAAGGAGACTCCATAACCCTTCTGGGCAGCCTGTTTCAGGGCTCTGTCACCCTCACAGGATAGAAGTTCTTCCTCATATGGAGATTAAACTTTCTATGTTTCAACTTGCACCCATTACCCACTGTCCTGTCACTGGCCACCACGGAGAAGAGCCTGGCCCTGTCCTCCTTACACTCACCCCTCAGGTACTTGAACATGTTGATCAAATCTCCTCTCAGTCTTCTATTCTCCAGACTAAACAGGCCCAACTCGCTTAGTCTTTCCTCATATGACAGATGCTCCAGTCCTTTAATCATCTTTGTCACTCTCCGCTGGGCCCTCTCTAGAAGCTCCCTCTTGTACTGGGGAGCCCAGAACTCAATACATCCAATACTCCAGGTGTGGCCCCACCAGAGCTCATCCCCTCCCTTGACCTGCTGGCAACGCTCCTCCTGATACAGGCAAGGATCCCAAAAACCTTCTTGGCCATGAGGGCACATTGCTGACTCATGGTTACCTTTTTGACAACCAGGACTCTCCATGGAACTGCTTTCCAGCAGGTCAATCCCTAATCTGTACTGGTGTCTGGGGTTATTCCTCCCCAGGTGCAGGACCCTGCACTTGTCCTTGTTGAACCTCATGAGGTTCCTCTCTGCCCCACTCTCCATCCTGTCCAGGTCTCTCTGAATGGCAGCACAGCTCTCGAGAGTGTCAGCCACTCCACCCATTTTTGTATGGTCTATAAATTTGCTGAGAGTGCACTCTGTGCCCTCGTCCAAGTCACTGATGAACAAGTTGAACAGCACTTGATCCAGTACTAACCCTTGTGGGACACCACTGGCCACAGGCCTCTGAATAGACTTGATCCCATTCATGACCACCCTTGGGGCTATGCCATCCAGCCAGTCCTCAATCCACTTACTTCACTGTCCACTCGTCCAGTCTACACTTCCTGAGCTTTCCTATGAGGATGTTATGGGAGACTGTGTCAAAAGTCTTGCTGAAATGAAGGTAGACAACATCCACGGCTCTCCCCTCGTCCATTCAGGCAGTCACCCCATCGCAGAAGGCTATCAGGTTCGTCAAACACAACTTTCCCTTGGTGAACTATGCTGACTACTCCTGATCACCTTCTTTTCCTTGACATACCTAGAGAAGGTCTCTAGGATGAGCTGCTCCATCACCTTTCCGAGGATGGAGGTAAGGCTGACCGGCCTGCAGTTTCCCAGGTCCTCCCTCTTGCCTTTTTTTTTTGAAGA
>JAUBNY010000458.1:209166-238428 GCA_032275445.1 Crypturellus soui | reverse complement strand
TAAGCTTTCCCCAAGAAAGAGCAGGACACAAGGCATTCTTTTGCATAGATGAGTAGTTAGGTTTGCTAGGCTGAGCTTGCAACCTGTGGTAAATACCCTCTTAGTCAATAACAGTCTATGGAAGAAAGCAATTAAGGTAAGCTAATGTCTATGAGCTACAATGTGCAGAATAGATAATCTTGTTTTTTTTGAAAATCATCTTACTCTTCATATGCAGCTACAAATGTACCAGTACTTTTTAATATATAGTCTTCCCCTCACAGGAGACATAGTCCCACAAGACATATGTGAAGGACACCCCACATCTGAAACACGAAAGAGATGGTTATAGTCTCCAACACAGAGAAGCGCTACATCTATACTGGCTTCATTATTTGTGCTAGGGAGCATGCCATTGCCCCAGTCCAGCTAAGACTGGATGCACAGACCTGGCTTCTCTATATCCATACTTCATTTTGGAGAGCGGGTATTGGACACACCTTGGCACAACAAAGAGTCCAGCAATCCTTCAGGCTGAGATAGCATAGGCATTTCTACTACATCACAATGTCATTATTTGTCTGCTTCACACATCATATGATCTCAACCTAGCTCATCTTACAATGAACTATGTATCACATATGCTTCTGTTCGAAATGGGCTTTAAACACATCTTTTTGCTATTTCTATTCTTTTTTTTCTGGTGTTTCTGCTATTCATATTTACCTTTGCTGTGGAACCACACCTTTCAAAAGTAGAAGTCCCGGACAAACCTTTACTAAAAGGATGGATCTTGCATCCTGAAGCAACCACATATCTAAGAGCTGACAGGAAACAAAGGAATATTTACCTGAGATGACTCACATCATCCCAATGAAAGAGCCTCTCTCACTAACATGACATTTGGTACAAGGGACATCTGTATCCATATTTTGGATCTTATTCTACACAACTGAGAATCATCATGGTAATTACAAGACTTTAAATTGGAAATGACAACATTTATGGTCTTTTTCTGGGACCACACTCTTCAAC
Organism: Crypturellus soui; assembly: GCA_032275445.1. Classification (NCBI taxonomy): domain Eukaryota; kingdom Metazoa; phylum Chordata; class Aves; order Tinamiformes; family Tinamidae; genus Crypturellus; species Crypturellus soui. Next base: position 237,414 of record JAUBNY010000458.1, on the reverse strand, counting down.
ATGAACTTTCTACTTTCCAAAAATCCTTATTTATTGAGAAAATGATCCTATTATTACAATCTATCGATCTTCATTTCTTAGCATGCAATGCCTTGTGGGGTTACCAAATTCAGCCTGGGTTGGATGGTGCCTGAAGTCTAAAAATATTGTTCTCATTGTATCTCTTCATGATACTCATACTCACATGGTCTGCATGAATTACATGCCCTGCTTTTCACATCTCCATAGAAAGAAATAATAAAAAAAAGGCTATCTATTAATAGGTTCCCAGCTATACAAAATTGCCATAAGACTAAATTGCCATACAACAATTTTTCCATCAATGCATGCACATTTGCATATACTTAGGTAGATCATATAAGCAAAGTCCTTGCAATCCCTAAACATGTGCAGTGTAAACTGAGCCCTCTCCCTAAAAAACTTCATAAACACTCTCTCTCTTTTATATTTAGCTAATGTTCTTACTTGAAAAGGCTTATTACCCTCTCCACACTGCTCCCAGTGGTTGATCCACTCAAACTGGGTAGTTCAAAGCAGTCTGATATGAGAAATTTTGGTCACATGACAACATCATAAACCAGAAACTTCAGATAGGCAGAGAGCACTTCTTTGTAGCTGCTTGCTTCTTATATCTATACCCTTATGTAGATGTCAGCCCCTATGACAGTGTGAACCTCTGTGGCATGTCTTCCAAAAAGGCTGCCAAATAATATAACTAGTATAATTCAGGAGGAGAAAGAGTCACAAAAGTTTCTGGAGAAAAAAAAGATAGCACAGGACATACTATCAAAATGCAAATTGACTTAAGAAAATTCTAAAGGTTCACTCTATCTTAAAATTAAGGCACTAATTAATCTGACAGTAAACCTGGCTGGGGAAAAAAAAGAAAAGGAGTGAGAAGGAAGGAAGACACAGCCTGCCCATCTTCATCAGTCGCCTGAAACACCAACCTGACTGCTGAAATTAGATAAACAATATCATTTTCACCTCTGCCCTGTCTCTAGGTTTCATGTGAGACTTCACAGATATATGTGAAGGCTAGGGCCTTGGCAATGATTTCACAGTCAAATATCTGGTATAGCTAGCAGACTGGAGCCAAGGAAGAAACCTGGAATATCTGTTGAGAAAGATTTGAGCCCTACATCAAAAGGTAAAACAGAAGGTGACCTAGCTTGATATTATAAATATATTCAACTTGTCAACCACTCAATCAGAAGATATACTGGAAAGATGATGGGAAGGGACCATATCTAGGACTTCAGCTAAGTCTGTCATCACAAATTCCCTGAACTATGATGGCTCTCAGAAAAAAAAAGATGCTATCCAGTGTAGTTCTAACTTTGCTACTCATTCATATTCTTTTTTTTCTCTCCCAATATAGCTAGATCTTTTGAACATATTGCTAGTTCTTTTTTCTTTTTTATGAAGATTCAAATTATGATGTCTAAAATAAATATTGTCATTCTTTTTCTAGGTCTTTGCAAAGTAATTGGTGCTTAATAGTTGGCACAGATGATTTGGTCTGACATTTTCAAAACTGATTTATTGTACTCTTTAAAATAAAACTAAACCAGTTCTAATCTCACAGATGCAATAAGGTTATGCTGCACAGCTGATTATGATCATACAGCCTATATGTTGCAGCCTTTTTTGCTTTCTATAATTATTATTTATTACCATTTCTCAGAGAAATTACATCCCCAAGCAATAGATTCTCTCCACCAGGATCTTGTATGCTATCTCAAGAGTAGAGTTCAATAGCAGTCATAAGCAGACACCATATAAAAAGTCAGTCTGTCAAAATTCTTGAAGCTGTACATGGCAAGTAACTGATAGGTCTTTTAAATTTTCTCTATAAAACAGGCAAAACTTATACTTTGGAATTTAACAGACAAGAAAACAAAACAAATTAAAAAACTCCTAAATCTAACTATACCTCTTTTTTTAAAAAAAAAAAATATTGACAGTTCTAACTTACAGTCAGTTCTATAGTGCTAACTATATTTCTGTGTTATGATTACCAAACATTTTAAAACCAAGTTTTGTTTTACACTAGATATCTTCAATATGTTCAAGCTCTACACCTGCTTTATTCAGAACAGAAAAAAATCTACATGTGCAGTTTAATAACTGACACACTCCTCAGTTTTTTCATTGTTAGCATGAAAAGAGATTGATTTTGATTTACTCTGCCCAGTTTTCGTGTAGTCTTCAAATATGTGTGAAAAATGAGAAACGGTGATTTTTTATATGACTGATTGAAGCACAAAGTCAGTTTCTTAGTTGGGATGGTACAACATCACCTGATAACTTTGAAATTCCTTTATGATCATAATGAGACCAAACACATACTGTACTAAAATTCCGATATAATTTAAAGAAAAGTCCACTTTTCTTTTTCTCTTGTCTACAAAAAATGTTATGATACTGTACATTAAAATATTGGGGATTTTAGATAAAAAAAAAGCTTGACATTACATATCATAATCATAATCTTTCCTGATTTCATTTTTTCCTTCCTTCTTGCTTGGTATATTATGGCAATTCTCAACCTTCTAGAAATGAAGAATCCAGGTGATATTTCAACTACAAAATTATACTTTGATTTTCTTTTTACTGTACTTTTCAGTGAAGAAATTACTAGTTTGGTTCACCTATTCACAAAATGTAATTATATTTTGAGATATATTGATGGTTGAATAGCAAGGTAAAAATAATGAGATGGGCTGCACTTTAGGAAGAGTAGGTGGGATTCTGGCAGTTTGGATATTGAGCTGCAGAAAAATTGAGCTCTCAGTAGATGTTCCAGCTACATTAAGTGCTGTGGCTAGAAAAGGAGTTCCTGCTCCCATCCACTTCTCTCAGGCAGGTTCCCACTGTGATTGTGCATCAGACCTAGCTACCATCCAGCTAAAGAGCAAATTAATTCAATCTTATCCAACAGAAGCTGTCAGGGCTCTTCCCTATGCTTTTAGCTACTTGTTTCACCTGCTTCCTGTTGATTCTGAGGCTCACTGTTTCTCTATAGAAACTGATAAAATTCTCACGATTAATCTAGACCTTGTAGGTTTTCATGCTGGTAACAGTTTCACGAACATCTGAGGTATTATTAACTCACACTGTTACTAAAAGTTGTAGTGTTATAGCTCCCTTTCCCCTGTGCCTACTTTTTTTGCCCTCACACAAGCCTGTGCAGGTACATAGGGAGCTGAATCTGAAAATTAACTAGTGCTAAAAGAAACTCTAAATATGTCAATTTTAATTTGTATCAGTTGCCTGACTATTATGTGGCTACACAAATGCGCATGCTGGTACAAAACATACGGCTCTGCTGGGCAATGCAAAGGAAGAACTGTCTCTTTCAGAAGCTATGCCAGTTGATATTGTCTTAAAATGTGACAACCCAATGAAAGGTAGGATAAGAAGAGTACTAAATAAGTACTTTAAAGAGCAATTGGAAGGATACACATCAAAAGGGTTTAGGAAAACGTCTAGATATCTGCATCTCATTACAAGAGAAGGGCCAAGACAGGAAATGACAAGTATAAATTTCAAGTGCGAAAAGCAGAGCAGTCTAGTGAAAATGATACTTGATTTCTCTGACATCACATTAATATTAATGAGCTCAAGTATGTCTTACTATGGGTATTGGAAACCCTCTACACTATATTAACAAGGTAATGCTCGTAATGGTGACGGAAGGCAGACAGTCTTGCCTTTAAATAATTTGCACATATATCTCATTTAAAATCAGTGAACATTCTACTGTGCAGACAACTCCAATGAATCAGTTCCTTAGATAGCAAGTTCATAGAAAGGAAGTACTCACTGTGTGGTTGAGAAGCTCAACTACATATGAGCTTTTATATGTATAAAATACATAACACGTTATACATATTTTTATGGAAATACGATCTATAGAGATGGATTTCTTTTTAAGTATTTTTTAGTGGTTTTGAAAATAGCATAATCTTAGAATGAAAACACACACACACACACAAAAAAAGAAGAATGCAGGGTTAACTATAACTATGAAATGAAAATCAGTTCAAATTTAAAAATGAAAAATCTTTATTTTTTTTTTTTCAAAACCATAAGGAAGGTGTCAGGAAAACAACGAACTTCACAGACATCATTCTACATGTCTATTTGGATCATTACTATGGGTGAAAACTTGAAAAGCTTCAGAGCTCGAGTAGTGAATTGAGAGAAAAAAAGGAGAGGAAATAGAATGCTTTAATAGTGTTACTTGAACATCAAAACATGTGTGGACTGAGAGGTCCAAAGATGCTTGAAAAGATAAATAAAAGTTATATCAAACATGCCAGGACATGTTCAAAACTATGAGTGAGACACTAGTGAAAGACCTTCTAAGAGTTCTATGACATAGTTCAGAAATACAATATATCATCTCATACAAATTAACTTCTTTTTCAGATTTCTGATTATATTCTTTTATGATAAAATAACTTCTTGTCTTCAAATTTCCTATTATTAATGAAATTCATAAATTGTTAAAGAGTTGTTACCTAATTTACTGCAACTTAATACTCATTGACTATACAACTGCAGTGATGGTTTTCTAAAAGCCGATGCCAAAAGACATACAGTAATGGTATGATGGTAGATTTATAGATAACAACTAGAGGAATCCACTAAAACCTTCGGGGTCATATGATTTTCTTTTTTCTTTTGATTTTAAATATTCTTGTTATGGCAATTAGCAGGAAATTCCTTAAACACATATTACCGAAAGCGACAGAAGGATAATCATAAAATATTTTATAATATATACAAAAATTATTTTTTATGAAATCTAATTTCGGAGGATTCAATATGTTAGTATTGTATTTAGCATCAAATGCTCAGTCTCCAAACTTCTAATGATGACGTCAACAAAAACATATTCAATGACAGATGTTACCAGCTGTTGCCTGAAAGAACACTACCAAACATACTGAATACTTTAGATTGTGAAAAATGTTATCCACATACTCAGAGTGAAAGCTAGAAAATTCTACTAAGCTTTTATTAATTTTCTCTTTGAGAATGAAAAATAAGGAAAAATTTAAAACAATTTGAAAAGAAAACATATGTGAGTATGTGTTACTTTTCTGTGACTGATCATGTACAGATAAAAAAAAAAAAGAATCAACCAAAGTCTTCCCAAATGAGGATGCCTCATTTGAAAAATTCTTATAGACTGTGCACAGCTGCAAGGCAAGCTCTACATTATTAGAGCTACTTTGGTATACCCTGCCACTGGTACTGGTAGGGTATAACACTTGTGCCAACATTTCCTCTGTAGCATAAAGCTGTATGTTTTAAATTACGAAGTTAAAGATAAGGAAGAGAAGCATCACAAGAGCTAAAAAGGGATATTTCCTGAATCGATAGAAGTTTTCAGTCAATCATAAGAAACCCAGTCTACTTCCATGTGCCAGAACTAGGTTTTTGTTTGTAATGATATAATAATACTAGCTCTCCTCAGAATTTTAGGGAAGAAAATATTCATACAGGGTGTTGCTGTACTGTGGTGGGTGGAAGAGGTGCTCTGTGAGATCATACTTCATGGTTGGAAGACAGGACTCAGTGATCAATGTAACTCCTTCCTATCCTGTGTCTTCATCCACCATTTGGATGTGGCAGATTAAATATACTTGCACATTCAAATATTGTGCAAATATCATTTGTAAGCAATAGCACTCAATTTTATGTTACTGCCCAAGAGATGCAATTTATATAAATTTTTCTATCAATACAGAACTGCACAAAATTCACAAAGGGAAGACATGAAACATATAGATGAGCACATGTGAGAGTGAGCCACTTGTGAATAAGGAAGTAATACATCTGTTCTCACTGTCAGCTTTGTGTGATATATAAGGAATACAGAAGTTTTAGCTGCTTGTCATAAGAGATTAAATCAAACATCTTCTAACATACTTTCCTTCATTTTTGTTCTTCTTACTGGCTTTTTGTCATCAAAAAAAGGATTAATGTAAAGGATTATAAAGAAAGATAATCATGAATTTTGTGTTATAGTTTCTGGAAACTGTGAAAAGAGAAAATTAAAAGTCAGTGCTCCTTAATTATTTAAGATACTACCCAATTTCCAACTACATAGTATACAAAAATGCTTTCTATTACAGACATAGTCATAATGAACAAAATAATAAACATAATTCAATGTGAATGGAAACAACATTTAAAATGTAACACTCTTATAAGGATATCACAATCCTTCGGGTGAAGTATTTGGAGCTACTCATATTACCTCACTTTATTTGAAAAACATTGTAATAATTCGATATGAGACACAAAAGTAGAAGTTAACATATATATGTTTTTATTTACAGCTCTTTTAGTTAAACCCTGGTGTCTAACAGATATTCATTTGACATCAATGAGACTTCATATTTGATTAAAAAAGGCAATATATTTAATAGTTGTTCTGTCCAAGAGAAAAAAAAAAAAGGACAAGCTTTACTTTATTGACAGACAAACTCTGAGAAGCCTCCACAAGAGAGCTAAAGGGGTGTTCTCCACATGCACAGCTGTGAATGCCAAATTACACTACTCCTAACAATTCAATTGCAGAAACAAGCTTGCAACTGAAAATACAGTAAAGGAAACGCAACCAGAAAGGTAATGAGCATCAGAGAAAGTTCAAGGAGGTTTGCATTATAGGATGTTGCAATGGAAGAAAACACCAGCACCTGGAGCAACAGAAAATGACTGAAGCGACAGGCTAAAAGAAAAGTTTCGCCATGGAAAGCAATGGTAATTGTGGGTAGATATTCTGATTAAATCTTTCTCAAGTAGATGCAAGACTTACTTTTTCATTAATTATTTTGTTATAAAATGCACACTATTTTTAAAGGGAAGGACGCATGTAATTTTTTTTTGTGCACTTGGTATGCTTTCAGAAAAATAATCTTGTGGTATTTCACTTGAAGGGTTTGGTTAACTAAATCCAAAAGAGAGACTGAACTCCACAGACCAAAAAGTCTTATGCTTAAGAAAAAATAAGTTTACATTATTGTCTCACCCTGACCAAAAAATCAGGTATGTTTAAGAAAAAAATAAGTTTACCCTATTGTCTACTGAGCTAACCAGAACAAAATCACACTAGAAATCTCTGAGGACTTCATGGGTGTATCTAAACTCTGCATGTTAATTGTATCTCTATGAAACATATACCTGTATGTTCTCATTTCCTTCAACATGAAACCCAGGCCTATTGGCTACAAGGGGCTCACGGTTCATGGTGTGTACATTAGTAATAAATCAGTAATAGGAGTAATAAATTAGTAGTAATATAGCAATAATTAGCAAATTAGTAATAAATACACTTGTCCACTCTATAAGGAACACCTTTACAGAGTTTAGACATCATCTATAGTAATAGATGTAATAACCAGTTCATTTCTTGATCTTTGTTGGAATCCACTGCTATTCTAAAAGCATCTATTTAAATTTACAGAGAGGAATAAATTCTTCATAAACTAGGACTGCAAATGCAATTTGACTTTTATATTTCACTAGCACTTGTCATTGGTTACCAAACCAGGAAATGAACCACTAGTTAAAATAACGAATAAATATTCGATCTTTAAGTGAAAACATGAAGCACTGTGTACCCAGTGAAGTAAAATACTATTAGCAATGTGTTAGGTTAATGAAAGTTATACTGAATAATAGGATAATGAGGCTAAATTGATAAATCATACATATCACTTATTTGGTTTGTAGCTTTTAATAATGCCTTTTATATTTTAAATACATTTTATTTCCATAATGCCAAATTTTAGATCAAGATTGCAACTCTTTTCAACAAGGAGAGGGAAAAAAAAGGCTAGGGAAGAGTCTAACAATTGATGATGTGACTTTTCAAGTTGAAAGCTAGTCACTTATAGCATAATTTGAACTGAGCACTTATAACCCTCAGCCTTCAAAACTGGCCTACAGTATATCAGCGTAAATGTGTGAAAAATGTAAAATTCCTTAATCAGAAAGAAGCTAAAAACAGAATGACATTACAGAACAGCAATAGGTTTGCTTGGGGCCAAAGAGAAATGTCATAGTTAAGCTGCTGAATTCTTACTCTTATCTCCTTGCTAATTATTTTCTCACCATGGTTGTGTGCCTCATTCTTAAAGGTTTCCTAGTGGTTTAAAGTTCAGTTTAGAAAACTGCACACTGGTACCTGCAGTTGTGATGGGCTTTGCATGTCTGACAAAAGGAAAGATAGGCAGAGGCCATCACATGGAAGGCAACAGAGGTCAAAGCTGACCTGAAGGATACCGTACAGGCTAAATAGAACCTACATGTTCGATGTATATTCAAGGATAAACTGACACTTATTTCTAACACAGAATCCTTTTACCTTTACACCTGACTAAGGCCTTGATTCAGAAAAAAAAAGCAAAACTATCATATAAACCAGTTTGTTCTTTAGATTAAAAGCATTGTTGTACTTTCTTTAAATGATAGTTAACAACTAATATATCTTTACAGAACATTTCCCTTAAAACCAGTTTGTACAATGAAGCAGTTAGCCACTAAAGAGTAACAACCCTTTAGCTGAAGAGAGCTGGGACTCAGGCTATGCAGTTTTAATTAATAAATTAGCAAATGTCATGTAAAATACATTAAAAATGACATCCCACAATTAAAAGTAATTGCTTCATCAGAGGCAAAAGCTATATATATATTCTTAGCTGTTAGAAGGATGTTCTTCAGTAAGCCAGATAATGAGTTATTTGGGAAAAAAAGATCATTTACCTCTGTTTTCTAACAACAGAGTCATGCCAAGCTCTCAGTCAGAGGCCTCGGGATGACAAGAAGTATCTCTTAAAAAATGGAAGATACCGAGATATTTCAAGGCTTTCATTGGGTAAGGTCCCACGTCTGTCTTTCATATTTTTGGATCACATCCTTCTTATAGCAATGGTAGGAAGCCCTCCAGACATTATATCCAATTAGTTAACTTGAACCACCAAATAACTTGAAGAATCCAGATGAGATGCCGTCTGCCTGTTTTCCTCAAAGATCAATTGCAGATGAGATATGTTCAAAAGCAAAGCAAGATGGTGTACTGAACATTCCTAATTTAGGTGGTTTGGTTAATTACTTAAGGGTAAAAAGTGGAACAGAACTAGGCCTTAGAATAATAGCAGCATTATGCAGGTCCTATGATAGCATACTACTCATAGCTCTAAACAAGTTCTCTCCATTCCTGAAAGCAAAACAGTCATGCTACTGCAGTGTTTTATGCAATGTAAATAGCACTGCTAAGAAACACAGTATATTAGCTGACACAGAGAATCATGCTAATAAGGCTTGATGGCTTCCAGGCAATTTCATATAAAACTTAGATATTGCTGTACTTCTGTACTGTTCAATATAGCATATCCCTTTTTGTGATTATCCTGTCAAGTCCACCTTTGGCTTCCTTAAGAGATATATATATCTTTACGTGACCTATAACACATATATCAGACCAACTAGCCAGCTCTGATTTTCGGGAATCTTTTAAAAATATCTCTGTGTGAAATCGCAGACAGTAAAAGGCTTTGAAATTTTGTTAAACCAAAGACCCTAGATTCATGGAGGTTGCAGGTTCAGAAGTAAACTCTTGACTTCCTAGGTCCAGGATCATGTTCTGGGTACATCCAAATCCTGTATCAGCAGAGGCCTCTAAAGTACAGTTTGCCATCATCTTGCCAGCCTGAAGCCACAGTGATCTGCCACATATCACTGGCTATTTGCTTTGGATGTCTTGGGGATGAGGAAATTCTGTCACAGATCTGAGCAGAGAAGGGCAGCAGCAGCCACTGCAGTGATCTTAAGATACCCTCTGTGGGCCCAGGATTACTCAGAGGACAAACACAAAAGACACAAATTCAGCATTACATAATATTTCTTGTTACTTGTCCTAATGAGGTTGTTACTTGTCCTAATGAGAAAATAATTCAATCTAAAGCTCTATCATCTCACACAAAGACACTAAGAGAGCAACTTCTCAATTTATGAGATGATTTCAAATTAAAGCTACACCTGCACGTTCCTCTGCCTCAAGAAAGTTTGAGTTGCTGTAAAATCACTGTTCTTTCACTGTAGGGAGTTTACCTAACTTACATTAAGTCAGAAATGCAGTTCCTGAACTGCAATTAAGGAAAAAAAAAAGGGGGGAGGAGGAGTGTTAAACTTGGTAAAACCAATAAAGAGTATCTACCACGGTAGAAAAAAATACCCCAAAACACATCGCAGATTTACTTTTATTTGATTGCTATCTACAACTATTTTCTTACTATTGCTAGATTAATATATTAATATACTTAAGAAATAAATCCTTTAATGTCGTTACAAGAGCAACAACTACAAAAATAACTAAAATAGCTTATTAATGGAATTTTCAAAGATAATTCACTTAATTCATTCATCTCCTGAAGTCATCAGTGCATCTCGCAATAAGTGTTTTTTTCCCATTTTGCCCTAAAATGATTAATTTTGACAAATTTACAAAAAAAAAAGACAGTAAATGGAATTTTCAAAATCAGCCCACAAGACTTTAAGTCTTTTTACTGAAAGTCAATGGGACCTGAGTTTTTCCATCATCCAGATTTTAGTAAAAGTCTTTGCTAGTCCAATGGGAACTGTGTTGTAGAAAAATAGTTGTAGAAAAAACTCACTTGAGAAATGAAAAATAATCTAGATTATGGATTTTAGCATAGTATTTGTATCTCCTTATTAACATAGCACATACACTCCAGACTAAAGCAAAATTCATTCCTGAACAATAATTTCCAAACATTTACTTTTACACTGCTTGGATACCAAATCCTAAAGTCCAGATGCGAGTTTTCATCTATGATCTAATCTCCAAAAGAATGTATGCACAGTATATTCACAGTTACCACTCAAAAGAGAGACAACTCAAGCAACATTTAGTTTATCTTTCCACTTACAAAAAATCCAACTGGCTTGTGTATATAAAAAAACCCTTCAAATCTCTTTTGAATTTTAACATGCATAAGTACTGCAAATTTAGGTCAAGTGTCTCCATTTATCAAATTGGGTGGTTTTTATTTAGTTTACTTGGAAATTCTTGGATCAGAAACATTTCCAGTCCTTCTCCACCATTTCCACCAAGAAGTAACTTTTATGCTGGCAAAACATCATAAAAAATGCAGTTTCTGTCTTCAAAGAGAGTTAAAGAAAAAGATAATTCAACATATTTTTTTCTGAGTTCAATAATGAAGGTGCACAGTTTCATAAATAGATAATAAATCTTCACAAAATATGCTGCTTCCCTAGTTACAGCTGTATCTATTGGTGGCCTATAAAAAGAGCTATTTCCTCTTCTTCACTGACTTGCCATGTAACAAAAAAACATTAGGTCTCCTATTCCAAAGCAATACATACATCACCTGCTGTTACCAACAGCTTGTGAAAATGAGCATATAAAGTAGTGTAGTGGCCATCACTCTCAGTATTCAATATGCTGAAGCTGTATATCAACAGCAAAACTGTGCATAGTCCTAGAGTAAATTTAAACCTTGTGTTTACCAGTAAAAGGCAGTATTCTTATTTTACTTTAGATTTTCATACCCTTCATTTATTGAAATAATGTTAAGAAGAAAAATAGACAGGTTTATAAGTATATAATATATTTTAAGGGTTTGAAAGGTAGTTCCTGCAAATGATCTCTATTCATGCTGCTAAAACAGAGCTGGAATCACAATACTATTTCCTGAAGGTAAACGAGGCTGACGAAAGAAGCAGTACTCTCTTCTTCCCAGACAGGGAGAATGAAGAGTCAATTATTTTAAAAGGACGATTATACAATGTGCACAGTCCCTCACAAGGGAGGTCTTTTCCTCCCAAGATTGGTAGGTAACTTCATGTCTATCTTTTTTGTTTCTTTTTTTTTTCTTCTATGTATGAATTGTAGTAGTCCCTCTAAACTTAGAGACAGAATGATACTCCTATAAATCAATCACATAGAAATGTCAGGGAATCATACCATATCTTCTAATGATGCATGTTCTAACCTCAGGGTATTTCAGTTTTCTGCAGAGACCTCTTCTACAGGGCAGGTGCTTTTTAGAGGCCTCAGCATATAACTAGAATTTATAGTAAGACTTTTTTTCTTTTAAAGACTGTGATAGTCTAAAAGAAAAAAAAATAAGAAAAGCACATTACAAACTTGTACATAACTGTGTCCTGTGTTTCATTGTCTATAAAGCCCAGACTAAAAAAAAAAAAAAAAGTATCTATATTTTAAAAGGAAATAACAGTTTTCATTCGAATTCAAGAAACAAAATATGGACTTTGGTCTTAAAACTTATTATACAGGACGTCTAACAGCACGTATTTTAAGAGGTCACTATTTGCTGCCTGATGAGGTACAAGGTCAACCTTCAACCTTGGAATATTCACTAACAGCAACATAAAACACATCTGAAGTGCCTCCTTGCAATCATACAATAATCCTTTCTTATTTTTTCCCCCTTCAGAAAAATAAATAAATAATATGGCCTTACTAGCATAATAGACAATAAGCAGACTTTTTGTAAAGCATGCTCTTTGCTCCTATTGGAGCATTACAAGAAGTGGAATAGGGCAGATTGGTACAAAATATTCTGAAATGCAGGTTTTCGCTTTCATCTCTGGAATATACAATGTGTAGCATTCTCTGACGCTTTAACTTCAAAGTCTAAGGCTGTGTCAGGACACAGTTATCCTTTCTCTATCCTTTCTTTATCAGATCAAGTTATCCTTTCTTTTAGTGGGTATGCTTATTTTACATTATAACACACTCTTTACCATTAATGATTGTATTAGTATTAGTTTTACAAATCAATGTCTTCCTCCAGCCAAATCCATTCACCATCACGACAGCGCTACCATTTGTGGAACCAGTATAGCACAATAAATAAGACAATTGTAGAAGATGGCCAATTTGTACAGTTAACCATAGAGCACAATAAAACAAAACAAAAACAAAAACAAGCAAAGAAAAAACTCCCCAATAGCAATAGAGGTGTTTATTTTTAGGCAACTGAATCAAGCATTTGGGTCAGATTAAGACCCAGACATTCTGGTGTCTGCATCTAATCTCTGTGAATATGGTGTCTAAATACCCTCAACTAAAAAATCCACATAGGGCTAAAAATATAACACAGGACAAAAAGACCCTGCACTTTTTCAACAGTAACCATAAAGTAGAACTTGTGCCCTAGAACATCTCAAATGGCCTTGGATGCCTACATTTAGGCAGCTGGTCTGAACCCTTCATCAGTACCTCAGTACAGTAGAGTCCAGGCAGGAATCAGCCTTCCTGGAGGAGACAAGAGCTCTCATACTGCACTCTCCCATCCAAAGGGACTACAGACTAGAAAAATCTCAAGGGAATGAAATATTAATTTAAAAAGAACTTTGAAAAATCTTATACTGTGGAAAAAAATACATTGTGAATTAAATAACCTTATAATCAGGGATTAATTTTTTTAACAAGAAAATTTTTAATTATTTTCAGCCCCACAGTAGTGAAATCTGTTGTCAACATGTGAGCTTTGTGACTCTGCTCCCATTACATTGAATAGAGATTGAGAGTCTCATTTAAAATAAGCCTTTAATCGGACTCTCTGTTCCACAGACCACATTGTTTAGGGGTTAAAATGAGTTACTCAGACATTTTAAAATCTTAATGCTGATTTTGATACTTGCTGATATCCCTCCAGCCGCCAGCTAAGGTTCTGGAATAGCACCGAGCTTTCACAGAACTTGTGCAATATCTGCCAGGCTTGCATAGATATCTTGGCTATACTGGAGTGTCTTAAATAACACTAGGAGTTTATGTGTGGGCAACCAGACAGGTCACCACTAACTATAATAAGAACTTAGATACTTGCTTGAATATTCACTGTCCCATGTTAACTGTTCAATTCATTCCTGAAACAATCTTCTTGGTCTTCTCAGTGACCAAAGGAAATTGTTAATCAGGTATGCCTACCCCACTTTCCTCTATAAGTTCAGCATGCTGACAAAACTATTTATTTCTTTCATAATACCTCTAACTCACAGGGCTCTAGGATGAACTATTAGCTTGCACAAAAGGCTCTAGGATGAACTTTTAGCTTGCACAAAAAATATGAAGAGATATGAAGACTTCACAAGTGATATAATTAAACAAGATTAGATTGCAAGATTAGAAAAAAAAATCAAAAAATTAAAAGCACAATGACATGATATGAAATAATATATCATAACAACTCAGTTATGTCATCAGGCTCAGCTGACAGGAAAACTGTGGGAAGTGTTCCCACACTGTGGGAAGTGAGTTGTGGGAACAAAAAACACTAGAGAGAAAAGCACCTCCTAGTCATCAGGCCAATTCTTCTGCTCTTAGATAATTGTAACATATATACATTAGGAAGAGACTTTTATCATCTTTTAATTAAAGGCTAGTTTTGCCTTATTTTTATTTCTTTCTTAAAGTCAGTTCCAACCAAAGAATTTTTGATTCTTTTAGCGACCACATGGTAAAGAAAGCTGACAAATAGATTGACAAATACAATTGTACCTTAAAATACAACTTTTCCCATAAATGGCAGAATATTTTCCGTTCTTTTTGACAAAACAGGAGGCATAGATTTAGATCAATTTTATCAAAAATGACATTTTCCTTTTTTATTTTACTCTTTGATGAAGACAAACACTAGCAAAAATATTTTACAGATAAATTAAGAGAGCATTTAACATTTGGGGGTTAACACAGAGGGTTAATTAGTGGCCACATCTACATAGTGGATTGCATCCACATTTCTCTGCTTTTAACTTATGATGCTAACAGAGAGGAGGTTTGCAATATTAGGGTTCTATGTGAGAGGAATTTTCCTAAATTAAGGCAGAAAAGTAACATGGAAAAAAAGCAAAACGCAAAACAAGCCCATGGAGGTAAATGAATATTTTACACATCTAAAGAGGTAAGGCAGAATAAGAGGTAAGGCAGCTTCACTTAAATATAGAAAATGCTTACAAGACACAAAAACATTACCAACCAAACAAACAAAAACACCATACAGTCTAGCAGATGGAAACTCAACATTCTTCTAGAGAGGATGTTAAAATGATTAGATATAATTACTATGCATTGTTCTTTGTGTTATCAACAAATACTTCTGAGAAGATTAAGGATATAACTTTGAAAAATTACATGAGAAATCAATCAAAACAAAAATGTATTTTTCCTCTTTATTTTTAAGGCATTCATAAAACCTAATTGAGACAATCTACATACTTTACAGCACAAGGACATCCTCTACATGGTGCTCCCTGAAGTTTTGTTCCCAGAGACAAACCTTTTGGAGATGCTGGGCTTCACGCATTTATCCTGCATGTTTGTGTTTCCTTTCAAACACAGCCTAGAGTGAGTTCAGACAACCAGGATTGTAAGAAACACTACTAAATCCATAAGATAAAATCAAGCTGAGGAGAAATCTAATTCTTTTTTTTTAGCTCCTGCACAGACCCAAGAAAACAGTTGAGTTTTGCATTTGCCTTTAAAATACTCTCTTAGATGATCTTGCAGTTAATTTTGGTAGGACCTTAAATTGTTAACAGGTAAAGTACAGAAAAGTGTGTAAAATTTTAAGTGTGTTTTAATAACATCGGAGCAGAATGCCTTCTACCAGTGCAAAAGTCTGGTACTCTTGTGACACCAAATCTTGAAAATTTCAAAGGAAGTTTCACCTCCATTGATCTTTCAAGACCTTACCAGAAGCCACATAATGAAGAGGAGAAAATAATCAGATTTGATCTTTAGACGTACTAAAAAGTTAAGATAAAATTGATTCAAAATGCTAAGATAGGAACAATTCCAGCATACAAAATGGTAGTTAGATATGATTAAACTCCCACAGTTTGATTCTGCAACAGTTCTAAAATTCTGAAATTTTAATACTGAAGTTATCAAGTAAGGGCTTTATAAATTTGACATTTTAGAGTTATGACAAATATTTCATATTAACCCTACCCAGGATCTATGTTCATGCAAACTTGATTTTCATCAATGCTGCACAGAGTATTCGTCAACAACATCACATGGCAACAAAATGGCTGATTGCAGCAGTGACCAGTGAATTTAGTGGCTGCTGGATCAGGCCCTAATTAATTCCTCTGCTTGAAAAGAGAGTTTCAAGAAAGCAAAATATCTGGGGGGGGGGGGGAGGGATGCTGAGGGGCGAAAAAGGATATGAGTTTTTAAATGAACATATGCTACTGGAGAATTATAACTGCTAAATCATTAACATGAAGGCAGTGAGCAAAATTCAGAGCTCTTGATGATTTCTTTTTCTGTCTACTTAAATTTAAAATGAGGTAATTGAAAATGTGAGCATTTTGCTTCTGAAAGGAAATTTATTGCCTTCAAGGTAATAAAGGATTAAATTCAGAATCTAAAAAGCAGAATGAAAAACAAAATATAATGTCACAAATGCACAACAGCGATTAAGATATTTCCTCATCTCTGGCTAACCTCCTGTTTGAAAGGACAACCTACAGATTTACGTTATCTATATACTTCATCTAAGGGCGTACTGCTACAATATATCTTTTAATTAACTCTTTAATTCTCATTTCCTCTTGGCTCATACATGGAAGCAAGAAGCAGTAGGAGAGCATGTGAGCTTTGTATTTTATTGGAACTTTAGTTCTGGATGTATGCCAGACAGCATGTCCTCTTAATTAAGCAAGATCTTCTCAGCAAGATATCTATACCACCCAGTCACCTGGTGATTTGTGTCTTGCCTTCTCTTCTCTGGAAGGGATTACTAAAAAGAGAGAGAATGTATTTGCCCATAAAAAAGAAAGAAGTACAATGAAGAACTTAAAACTGTGTGAAGCGATCACCCTGGTGACAAGCGTGTTGATATATTTGAGACATAATAAATTTCAGTTTTTCTTATCTGGTTTAGAGCTATTACAGACTATCCAGTTCTGGAATGCAAGATTTATTTTTAATATAAAATAATGAGGCATTGTTAAATTATTCTGTTCCTCTCTGACAGCAGTAAAATGTCTTCCAAACTAAAACATTTATTGACACTTATCGTTATTGATTTTTAATCTTGACAAATAAAGAATAAGAATTCTATATAAAAATTAACTATGAAAATCAGTCACTAAATACCTTAAGAATACCTTAAGAATCTTTTTTTTTCTTTTCCTAAAGTGTACAATTAAAAACTACAAAGATTTTCCATTTGTATGTTTTACCAAAATTGGGATAAGTACAAAATGTTTTACTATGACGTGACTCATGCTGCTGACAACTTATCGTGTCTCCTGCTATGTCAGCAGTAAAGACAGAATGAAATATTCCTTGACAAGTCACATGCATACCAGTGTTATAAAAGCTTAGTTTTTATGATGTTCTGATGAATTTGGTTATTTATTGTAGGCATTTAAACTCTCACAAGTGTTTCACTCTTATTCAAATAGAGTCCATCAAAATCTCCACTCATAACAGCTTTGTGAAGCAGCAAGAAATCAGGCCAATGTGAGACATGTCATAATTCCTACAAAACTTTTGAGCCAGACACAAGATTTGGCTCAGGGACATGTTTTAATGAAACATTACATTTTTTTCCCATAAGAAATGGGAATAACTTGGAAGAGAATTTATTATCTGTAAATATTATTTAAATAATAATGCTTCATTTATTCAATAAAATATAATTTTACAAACAAATAAAAGAGTATACATATAAACACATATGATAAATCACCGCATATATTTTCGTTAGCTTTCATTAGTTATTATCTGTTTTTACTTAAATTCCAAAATTTTGCCTTTGAGGGAAAAATTAATCTCATGATTGCTATTAAAAAACATTTAATTTTTATCCATGTTAAAAGATCCTTAGATCTTTTAGTGCCTTCTCAAAGCAGGCTTAACTAGTAGAGGTTACTCAGGATGTTCTGGTTTTGAATATATCCAAGGATGGAGACTCCGCCATCTCTCTGGGAAACATGCTCCACTGTTTGACCACTCTCATCATTAAATTGTTTTTCTTATGTTTAGATGGAATTTCTTTTATTCCAGTTTTTGCCTATGATCTCTTGTCTTTCCATTGGATACTGATGAGAAGGTTGTGCATTTCTGTCTTTATTCTACCTCATCAGGGATTTATAAACACTGATAAGATCACCGGTGAGTCTTCTCTTTTCTAGGTTGAACTATCCCAGCTGTCTCAGACTCTCCTCATATGAAAGACACCCCAATACCTTAATCATTTAGTCCCTTTGCTGGACTCAATACATAATGTTCATGTCCTTCCTCTACTGGAGAGCCAGGCATAGGACTCAGGACTCCAGGTTTGGTGTCACCAGGGCTGACCAGGGGAGGGATCACCTCGCTCGATCTGCTGGCAAATCTTTTCCTAATGCAGCCCTGGATACTGTTGGTTTTCTTTGCTGTGAGGACACACTGCTGGCTCATGGTCAACCTGTTGTTGACCTCCCAGGTCTTCTGCAGAGATACTTTCTAGGCCTTTAGCCTGTACTGGTATGTGGTGTTATTTGTTCCCCAAATAGAGAAGTTTGCCTTTGCCTTTGAGATTCCTGTTGGCCTTTTCTTCAGCCTGTCAAGGCCCTTGTGAATGACAGCAAACTCCTCCCATTTTCGTATCATCATCTCAGCAGAAAAAGAGCTCTAACAGATGCATCTCATCACATCTATTTCAGAAGAAATTAAATGGTCCCCACTAAGTACTGCAGGAACATAGATATATCTAGCACATACTACACACAGAGCTTTCCAGCTGGCAAACTTAGGCCAGCTGAGTGCTTACATTAAGTGTCAAAATAAAGAACTATGGGAAATTGGCTCTTTAATATTGGAGGCTTGGATTCCTTTCTAGTGCAGCATTTGTCATATTTGGCACATTTGTCATCTTTATGTGTTTCATACAGTAAAAGAAGAAACAAAAATTCTGCAAATTCTTATATACCTTGTGTGTCATTTGCACATTAATTCAATTTAGCTCTTTCTAAATTTCATTAGGATGTTGGCAAACAAATACTTATTTACTGAGATTTTGTTTCCTGGGTTAGTCATTCAGAATGGGCTAATGATACTGTTTGAGCAGAATATCCTAATGGAAATAAGCAGATGTGTCTGTAGTGTTTCTCATTTAGCTGAACAGAATGAATGATCTTCAAAGCATAATGCAAATACATATGCAGTGGGCATATATAATATTCAATACAGTCTACTTATTCCCACAAGCAAAGATTTTTTCTGGTTAGGTATTACTTACAAAGTAATTGTATTACAAAGAAAGATTTGGTTCATCAGGTAATGGCAAATATTAATCCTTCAAGCTAAAAATTCCCAGACTAGATACAATATTGTCAATGTCATTCGTAAAAAATACCCAAGTTAAATCTCAGCATATCCATAGTAAGACTTACAAAATTTGAGAAATTGTAAAGTTTAAATCATAAATATTCATCTGTCTTCTAATTTTCAGTTCATTCTCCCATGTATTTCTGCCACATTAGAATGAATAGTGTAGTATTCTCTTTCTGCTGCCTTGTCAATTCATGCTGCAATCTCTTCCATTATAGGGGTGTCCATCGATCCACCAGTTTTATAAATTTTACATCCCACCCTGCATTACATCTTCTCCTGGCCTTTCTTCATACTTCCTCTCTTTCTACAACTCAGAAGGTTTCTTCCCATGCTTTAAATGACATTTTGATGATGAAGGATAAAAAAGAGGAAAAACGGAAAGATCACCAAGAAATTGAATCATTTTTCAAAGATGGACAGGAAAAGAAGCAGCAGCATACTGTTATGCTGGACCTTTCTGCTGCTCTTTATCTAAGAAGATGATTTTCAGCTGTCCTGCCTGCATATATCCCTATACAAAAACAAGATGGTTCTCAAAAGAATAGTTTCACTTTACAGGATGTCCTCTTCTGTGAGGTTAAAGAAGAAAAGTAGTTCAAAGACGGCTTTCCCTCTGAGAGTCTAAAGATCATGTTCAAATTTCTAAAATCAACTGAAATTTTGCATTTCATTTTGCAGGGATGCATTTCAGGCTCTAATCAGTTCCATATTTGTCCTGAATAAAGAGTAACCAGGGTGATACAATTGTAACCATGGAACTACACAGCTTCCTCTTGCCACACTGCAGTTTCTGAGAATCTGCTGCTCCTCCAGAAACCTCAACTGAAATCAGGACTCTGGCCATAACTTGCCAGCTCATTCGTTATCTGTGGATAATGTTTAGCAAAGCTTAAGCCTTGAGCAGGTGCCCTCCCGAGACGCAGATAGCCCATTGTTGTCACCCATTCAGCGTACTGCATGACAGAGCTCAGCAATGTTGTCAAATTTAAGCAATTGCTAAACAGACAGTGAATTGAGGTGTATGATAATCTAGTGAGATTTAAGATTGACACCTTATTTGACAATGTAGCCTGCCCTAATGCTGTAGTAAAGACTCGTGTCTGGAAATATTGAATTTAGCATAGTGAATAAAAAGCAAGACAACATATATTTTTGTCAAAGGTAAATGAAGCACATAATTTCCCCTCAGGAGTATATATGAAGATGTCAGAAGTCCAAGCATGCTGGACATATTTGCTCAGAAGACGTGCTGAAATCATGCCCTTACCCAGTCTCCTCTAACACTGGTGAATTATGTATGCTCAAGATATCTCCTGATCCTTGTTGTGTTTGTTGTTATGTTGTGTTGTGTTTATGCAGGCCTCCACCCACTTTTTAACTGAATCTTGCCTTATTTTCCAGTGTGTATCTAATATATATTAGAGGATACTGAGTTACTCATAGGACTATTTTAATTATTATTATGCTGTTAGAAAGTATTTTATTTTCTCCATAGCAAGATTTGTAACCAATGAAATTTTTTAAGTAGGAGAAATAAGCAAGTGAATTTGTGGTGCTACTTAATTATTTTCTCTATAGAAGACATACCTCATTTGTACCAAATAGTATCATTCCTCTCTTCAGATACACACAGAACCTGCTTTGGGGATTGATCCAATGCTGATTGCTAGCATGTGCCTAATTTTGCAAGGAAAATTATGATGGATAAAACCCAGAAAAGTGTAATGGGGTATTGTGTTAGTAAGGAAAAAATGAAAGGAGCTTATACAAAGGTCAGTAATACCTAGAATTGATTGGTAATGCTATGTCAGTAATGCTAGAGCTGATTCCACCACTTTCTGAACTGTCTTACTAGATTCTTGGGGAAAAGATCACAAACGATGATTCAAAGAGATCTCACAGAATCACAAAATCACAGAATCACAGAATGGTTGAGGAATCTCCAGAGATCATCTTGTCCAGCCCTCCTGTTCAAGCAGGGACATCTAGAGCATGTGGCACAGGGTAGCGTCCAGGTGGGTTTTGAAGATCTCCAGAGAAGGAGACTCTATGACCTCTCTGGGTAGCCTCTTCCAGAGCTCTGTCATCTTCACAGTAAAGAAGTTCTTCCTCAAATGGAGATGGAACTTCCTGTGTTTCAATTTGTACCCATTACCCCTTGTCTTGTCACTAGCCACCACAGAGAAGAGTTTGGCCCCATCCTCTTTACATTCTCTCCTCAGATATTTGCACTTGTTGATAAGATCCCCTCTCAGTATTCTCTTCTCCAGTCTAAACAGGCCCAGCTCACTTAGTCTTTCCTCAAACGATAGATGTTCCAGTCCCTTAATCATCTTTATTGTTCTACACTGGCACCTCTCTAAAAGTTCCACATCTCTCTTGTACTGTGGAGCCCAGAACTGCACACAATATTCCAGGTGCGTCCTCAACCAAAGCTGAGTAGAGGGGCAGGATCACCTCCCTTGATCTGTTGCAAGCCAGGATCTCATTGGCCTTCTTGGCCATGAGGACACATTTACGGCTCATGGTTAACTTGTTGTCAACTAGAACTCCCAAATCTCCTCTCCAGAAGCTGCTTTCCAGCAGGTCATCTCTATGGTGCCTGGAGTTATTCCTCCCTAGGTGCAGGACCCTGCATTTGCCTTTGTGAAACTCATGAGGTTCCTCTCTGCCTAATACTTCAATTTGCCTAGGTCCCCCTGAATGGCAGCACAGCTTTCTGGTGTGTCAGGGGTAGGGAGGTTCATCTTATGAAATTCCTTCATCTTTTGGATGGGAGGTAAAGAAACAGATCTAGCATCCCTAGTCAAGGCTGTTCAGTAAACATGATCGTAAATCTATCAAACATACAAATGGAGAAAGCCAAACTGATGGACTCAATTATTTGGCATGGGGTTATCTGGCTCGTAAGGATATAGCAAAAAAATAATGGTAAGGCTAAGATCCTTTTAAGCATTTTTTTTTTCTGGCAACTTAAAAAGCAGGAGAGACATGGCATCCTTTCCTCTCCTTTTAGACCAAATAAAAATCTGCTTTGGTTTATGATACATAAAAGAAAAGCAAGGATGTCTAAGGAAAACTGAAGATAGTAAGACTGGACAGGAAAGTGGTGAGCACTATAATAAAGCACTCATTTAACAGTGAAGAATGATCAGTCAGCAGTTGGAAAAATTGCTGTTTGAATTCCTATTGTTTTGCCCTTGTGTATTTTGGATACCATGTCCATTCTCTGAGAATCTGGGAAATGGTCTCTATTCAGGCCACGTTTCTGAGAATTTACGTGAAAGAGTTTCATCATTCTAACCTACTACCTGAAACTGGTCTTTCAGATATGTGCCATAGCTATATCCTCCAACAATGATAACGATCTCCTAAAGTAGGATCAAGCTTCACTGAAGAACTATTTTTACTCAATCCCTACTAATTGGTATAAATAACTAAAATAGCTCCTTATTTTGTTAATGTCTATTTCTGATTTCAGTCTTTTAAGTTCAAGCTCAGTAACCAGACAGTTGCCTACATCACCTAATTTATATTTTATATGAAATATAAACATGAACATATTCATATAATGTTTTATATGACTATAAAGATTTATATGAATACATACACTGGCACAACATTATCAATTTACCATGCTCTTCTAATACAGAAAAATATGCCTCTAATATTCCTATTTTTTTACACCTCATCACACTGACTGCATATTTCTTAAGGATATCAACCCTAATTAATCATAATTTTCAATTCACAATTTTCATTTATTGTTGCCTTTTGTCCTGCCTATATTTACAAACACACTTCTTGTACACACAAATAGAGCTGTTGAAAACTTGCAAATGATGGGTATGACAGACAGCATATACAGACTAACACAGGGAAAAGCAGTTGAGATCCTCAGCTATTCTGCATCATTTTATGTCTAGGGTGATTGCCAGTGTATGTAACTGTAGTGCTACATGGCACAATAGATCACACAGATGTATTTATGATCATCATTTTTTTTATCTTTGCTTCATACTGACTTAGATCATTTTTTACTAGAAGAAGTTTTCATACCTACAGAATTGAGATTTGCTGTTATATTATAAAGTTTTCTCAAATTAATTTTAAAATTAATATTTTCATGTTTTCTTATTTTTGCTCAATTTTGAATAACAGTTCCTGGCACACTTACAGCACTTAATTTTTGTGGTATACGTTTTTTGTCTTATTTCTGGTCATTAGTCATAATAGCTTTCATTTGTGTCTCAGTATCTCAGAAGACAAAAAGTCAATCTGTGAAAATGTTGTATTTTCTTGGTGAAAATGCCTCATTTTTTTTCTAATGATTAATAAAGCAGTTGACAAATACAAAAGAAAAAAAAATGGTCATGACCTTCCAACATTCAAAGAAGAAAGATTTAGCTGTTTTAATCAACAGAAAAAAATGCCATTTTGGATGATTCAATGAGTGAAAGTAAATAAAGGAGATTTATTTTCACTGGAGGCAAGGGTGAGGAATGACAGGTTGGCTACCCACTTGCATATATATTCACCTAGCTGACGTGCACCTGTCTAATTCAGACGCAGGTCCTTTTTCTGTTAGTATATTTCCTTTGTTTTTTCAGGTGAAGGAAGCCGTAGGGGAGCTGTTTAATTGAACTCTGGTGTGGAGGACAGACATGGGAAAGCAGAATGGCTTCCAGCTTTCACTTACAAATTAAATAAAATCCTCAGGGATCTTTAACTGGCAGACATTTGGAGAAAATTAAATGCTAATGTGTGCAGTTGTACTTTTTACACACACAGACATCAAATATATAAAGGCATTAACTTCTGTTGCAGCAAATTCATAATATATGCACAAGGCATAAGGTTAAATCTTATGAAGTCAGGTAGGAATTCAATATCAAATTATGCACTTGCAATATAGCATGGGACCAGGCTTAAACTGTTTAAATAAATGACAAACACTTTTTTATTTGCAAAAATATGGCATTACTGCAGAATTAGAGGGGGTCCTTGTTGAATACTAGAATGTGAATCATGCTTAGGAGAATACAGTAAATGAGTTTCTGGGAGGACACGGAAGTATTTTAAATGTTTCCCACTTTAGGACAAGAGGCAATAGGCATAGACTGAAATTCAAAAAAAAATCCACTTAGAGATAAAAAAAAAAAGAAAGAAAACTTTTTTACGGTGATGGCGGTCAAACATTGGAACAGGTTACCCAGAAAAGTTGTGGAATACCAGTCTTTGGAGATTTTCAAACCTGACTGGACATGGTCGTGGACAAGTTGTTTTGAGTTGATTTTGCTTTCAGCAGAGTGTTGTATTAAATGACTTCTGCAAGTCTCTCTCAGTTTCAACCATCTGTGATTCTTTGAATAAAATACAATGAGGCAGTGAGGATGAGGCAGATATTTAAGTGAAAAACAAGAGGTTGTTTGTGAGACTTCGCTTTCTGTCGAAGTTTCTTACCACACATGATTGGACTGTCTTAGTGGAACAACTTTCACTGAATCAGAGAAGAACTAAATCAGGCCCCAGTTTTCTACCCTGAGCTTAATTCGGTATTCAAAATGAAGGCTCTATATGCATTAGAAGTAATCCATTCTGCCACCTGAAAGCTAGACCTATAGCCCTAGGAGCTTGTGAAAACTATTGTGAAATAGCAGGTCAGAATGAGAGTAGTACTCATGGTGACATGAGGAGATAATTACAACATCTATGTAGAGAATTTGATTGACTGTCAACAAATTTATCTTTCTCTTAATGGTAGGACATTTCTCATCTGGTCTCCAACTCCTGCTGCTGCCTGGATCATTTTCTTTAAAAGTCTGGAAACAGAATCCTCAGGGCTGTTGTTCCTTTTGCGCTTGTTTAATTACCTAAAGTATTCCATTATTTGAAGGGTTTAAGGTAAATTTAGAGTTTAGATTTAAGATTGAAACACACTAAGAAAGAGTGCATGGGGAAAGAGTGCAGTAGGGAAAACGTTCTACACAATATATTCTCCTAAAAACAAAACAGTTGCAATTACTGTAGAAAAGCATACAATACTGCTGAAGTTGTATTATGACCTTTGGTAGTGCATATACAATGTAACTGCTTTTTAGGAATTTAAATACCAACCTAGAAATGAGGAGTACAAAGAACACTTCTCAAGGCCACCTCTCTATATCAGGAATTTCTATTTCTCAAAATTCTGGAAATCTCTAGGATTTAACATATATAGAAGCCTATTATATTATAGTTATTTACTATCCGCTAGCTCTGAAATGAATACAGATTTCTCTGGACAAAACAGCATTCGCAGCTGCAGAATTACATAATACAGTCACAGACCAGAGTCTGCATGCCACAGCATGCAAAAACGAGTAATTCCATTCAAACATATCCGATGATTAAAATGCAGATAAAGTGAAAAACTTTTTATCTTTATCTTTGCAGATAGCACTGAGGTTTTTGATCCAGAGATAAGAACTTTGCTTTGCTTTGTTAAACAGAACCCCATAGCTGAGTTGCAAAGAGGCTGAGCTGGCCTCTAAAAGAAAGGAAGGCCCATTTCTCTCTCTTGGCTTGAAAGAGAGGATAAAAATCGTCTTCCAGGCAGATTTTGAAACTGTGAATATGGATCCCTAGGCTGTGGAAAAAAGCAGGCTGAACCACAGTTCTTTCAGCCAAACGTATTCTGATCGTTTGTGGCAGTTCTGCTGTTTCTATGCTGTGTGTAAGAAAGCTCATTCTGACACATTTAAATATCCACTGACAATATATTTTGCATAACAAAATTTACAAGTTGCAGCATCACTCTGGAGATCTCCAGAGAAGGAGACTCCACAGCCTCTCTGGGCAGCTTGTTCCAGAGCTCTATCACCCTCACAGGAAAGTTCTTCCTCATATGGAGATGAAACTTCCTGTGTTTTAATTTATACCCATTACTCCTTTTCCTGTCACTGGCCACCACTGAGAAGAGTTTGGCCCCATCTTCTTTACTTTTTTCCCCTCAGGTCATTTTATATTATTTTTTTTTGTAGGACACTAGAACTTTTTAAACAATAAAGTCGGAGATCATTAAAGACATAAAAATCTACATCTAGAAACACAGACTAATGCTCTGACAATGCCTTCTAGACAGTGCTTAGAAGAAAAGAGTACAGCGTAGTCCTCTTGTCATCCTACATTCCCTTCCTTCCAGTTTTCTGGTACACCTGAACTGGAGTTCAAGGCTTTCCCTCTCTCAGCCCTAAGCTCAAGACTTTTCCTAAATCTATTGACCGATGAAATAGGTGAGTTTGAATTTCTTCAGGCGTAGGAAAAACTGAACTGATGACTTCCCTTTTCATCAGCGTGTGAAGAAATTTGATAGCTATAATGATGAGTAATACCCTTAATCATTAAAAATCAATGATGGAAAAAGCTGGGAGCAGAGAGGAGATTATGTGCATATTGGAAGTATTTTAGCATTCCTACTATATAAAGTCCTCAGAAAACACACGGAAAATGATACTAGTTTCTGGCCTCAGTTTTACATATATCCAGCATAAGGTACTATGTGCTTTTTACTGATTCTTTCAATTTATTTCATCTCCAGATTATTTTGCCTAGTCCCCCATATCTCCTTTCTATATCTTCGCCCCATGTCTGTATTTCTTTAGCATGAAGTGAGATCATCAGGCATACAGATGAGAAGGCAGAGAACAACACATTATAAGAAACAATTAGATGGCTTATTAAATTATTCACTTAAATCAGATTTATAAGGAGATGATAGATAATTAAAATCCTAGTGACTGTGTCAATGGATTCCATTTCTGTACATGATTTTATAGGCAGAACTACTTAATTTGATTTGATAAAAACATTGTTGTGAAAAAAAAGTGATTTGGATAATGTCAGTTCAGCTTTTTTAATTATGTTTCATATTGTATAGGGGTATGGAATACCAAAGACTTGAAATGAAATGATAACTTAATACCAATATTCCTGAAACAGCAATTCTGCATCATTATAAGAAGCAGATTTAGCAATATCTTCAAAAATGTAGCAGTCACAAAACAGGGCAGTCAAGTATATAATAAAAATGGTCATACAATCATCAAAATGTCAGAAGAGAACTCAAAATCTCAGTTTCGTTCAGTTGTAATTTTATATACCAACCTGAAGATATTTAAAAATATATATTTTTTCAATTGAGAAAAATATTCTTTTCTCCCACATTTTTAAAAATCTCTTTCAGGAGAGTGAAGGAAAAATAGGTAGGACAATGATGGGGGAAAAAAAAAGCTTCACAAATCATTAAAGAATTGCTAATATGGTAAAGGTTCACACTCAAGTACAATTTCTATATCATATTTAATGTGGACAGAGCTTGGAAGGGATAATACAATAAAAATTTCTATATCTTCTCAAGGGAATTTGACTCACCAATAATTAAGTGTTTGTAACCATTATGTTACAAAGAAAAACAAATCTTAATTTCTGGTATAATAAGTGATAAAATCTTTATTGAGAGAGGGAATTTGTATTTGCATTAAATAGAATGTAAACAAATTTGTAAAAATGACTAAACTTTTTCAGGATTGCTTTTACCCTCGTCTCCCTTTTTAACTATTAATAATTGTGAAAAACAACGGAAAACATATTTTGGTAGTGTACACTAGGAATTTGTCATTTATTTTTACTGATAGAAAGGAAAATCAACCTAATTAACATTGTAATATTTATGTTAAATAATGTAACTATGTTAAATAATGTAACTCTGATCTGTGTCTATAAGTGCCTCAAGGGAGGCAATGAGGAGGACGGGGCTGGCCTCTTTTCACTGGTGGTCACTG
>JAUBNY010000458.1:185281-209066 GCA_032275445.1 Crypturellus soui | reverse complement strand
TTCTGTGATTCTATGATTCTAATTCACTTGCATATTGCATTCAACTATTTTGTCTATTAATGATTCATTTTTCACTTTTAATGCTTTTAGTATTGCCTAATTCACCTTGAAAATATGAAGACAAGAAATATGCACACAAGGCTAACCTCTATGTCTTCTCAGTAACTCAAGCAATGACGCTGGTTAATGGTGATGCTATTTAATCATGCCATTGCTCTCTGATTTTGGGCTCACCTCGCTGAGGATAGTTACCTGCATTGTGCCTGACATGAAGCATTCAGCAGGGACTGTCTTTATGCAAATCAAGAGTGATATTTTGCAAATATCACCCTCTTCTTTTGTATACTGCTGATGGTATTTGCAAAACTTTTAATAATCTTTTAAAACTCCTCAATTTTATTTGGTCTAAAACCATTAAAACCAACAAGAAATACTTTATTGATCTGAGTGAGCTTGGACACGACTATGCCAACACATAATATTTTTCTCAAAAGTGTTTTTTCTTTCAAAATTTAGAAAAAAACACATGCAGACATAAAGCTATGATAATTATTTTCCTTAAAAATCTGTCTGTGAAAAAAAAAAGTGTTTTGGATAGTGTCTCTGACTCCATGGGGTTTCATTATGCCAGTTTTGTTAACAGATAGCTAGATCTTATGCCTCATAGCAAGTCAATGGCAAATGTGTCACCAGTTTCAGGTAGAAGTGAGGGATAGCAGGGAGTCTGAGCATACAAGGGCAAAAAGAGACTTAAATACATTTGTTTTATTGATTGCTGTTGACCACAACTGCAAACCCATTAACAGTTTGATTATAGGAGAAGGGGTTTTTGCTTTCTCCTTGCACTGTAAGGAAAAATAGAAAGAGTACACAAAAAAGTGAAAGACAGCCCACTACAGAAATGAACTGTGGTTGCAGAAATTATATTTACTGAATGAGGGCAAAACTAAATAGGTATTATATATAAAAGTGAGTGCCTATGATTTGGCATGCACATTTGCTTAGAATAGCCCAGCATTTTGAATATAAACATACCTTAGTACCTTTATATCCTTCAAAAGGAAGTAGATAATGAGATAAACTGTTAATTTATGGCTAATGCCTCATTAGGCTGTATTATTCAATTTCTTTTTATAATTTTTTTTTTGTAACTTCATCCACAAAATAAAGTTATACTATATCTTGTATGATAAAAATAGATGGACATTATAGGGCCTCTTTTCTGGCCCTAAACCCAAACTAAGCTGCTAGCACTTTAGTAGCATTCTACCAGTTGTTGTTTCATCACAAATGATTCTTTTGCATACTAAAAAAAAAAATTGTTTGTTATATGTCAAAAAGAAAGACTGAAGTGCCAAGTGTTGTGTGTACATGATATGCACAGAAGCTCCCATCGTGCGCACTTAGCATAATTTTGTGACACAGATTGAACAATGAGGCAATTACTGAAACCATCTTGCGTTTCACAATCACCACTTCAGAAAACATTTTGTATACACAGTCAGTCATACTGCTTGGAAAAAAAAACTTACTCTCGAAAGAGAGAACAGCTGATTGAAATCTTTAATGAGAGTATTTTAACCAAGCACATTTTATTACAGTTTATCACACTTTAGTTTGCATTTATGAACATACAGTGCTGACCATTCCTTGATAGACAATGACAATGTCTCTACCTGACATAGCTATTAAAATACTGTGACTTCATTAGCATCTATGTATTTTTGCATTAAATTGTTTGGAACATATTCAATTCTGACGCAACTTCAACAATTTTACTAGCCAAGGAGATGGTGTTCTACAGTCTAGTTTGATATCAGCCCAAAATTAAGAGCAATAAAACCTTGAAAACAAGATGTTTTCTATTGCTAAAATCAATGGCAACAAATCACGCTCTTTATAAAATGTAATTTGAATTTAAAGTTATCTTAAATATCAAATTAATTTAAAGTTAATTATACTTTAAATCCTTTTAACAGAATGTAATAAATGCTATACTTGTAATAGATAGGCTCGGCTCATTAGGACAATAATTTTTTATTGGTGAGATGAGACCAGTTTAAAATAAAATTAATCTGTCTATGGAACAAGGATTAAATTCCAATAGTCTAATATCCCAGACATAATATGCACTTGCCAAGGGCACCTTTATCAGTATGCATCATATCAGTCTACATTGCAAAATATACTGGATTGGAGAGCCTTTTTTACTATTAGTATAGCCTCCAAGCACTGGCCTTGGCTTTCAAATAGCTTAAGAACTGTTTTCCATCAGGTGGAATTTAAACATGAAAACCAGAAGATTTAAATAAAAAAATTGAAAGGATTATTTTTCATTTCAAAAAGTTTCAATGAAAAGTGATAGTCAGGCTCTTGACCTCCATGTAATTTATGTCAACTCATTCAGATTAAGTCTAATTCATTTGCAGAGCACAGTATACCTATTGTTGCAATAAATATATAAACATTTTTAGCCTATTTTTGAGAAAGGAATTAATACTTCTCAGCTTTTCTCCTGGCAAACTTCCAAACACCTCAGGAAAAAGCTAGGAGAATTTGATGCATTACACTTGCCAATTCATCAGTTCTTTCAAGACTGCCTCTACTGCAGAGTTTAATATATATTTCACATTTACAAATTAACATTTTTACTACCTAGCTCCTCTCTGGAATTAGCAGACAGGTATTTCACCTTCTCTTACAACCAGTTTTGTATATAAAATTACTTATCAGAAATCTTGTTTAAATGTTACAGTTGCAAAATCAGCCAGAATTAAGTCTGTCATATTGAATTAGTTCAGTTTCATAGAACACATATGATGATCATCTTACCAAAATTAAAATCCATAGCCTAGTCAAGAAGACAAAATCGCTATACAGGTTTTTTATTCTGTACCTGCAGCACCAAAGAACATAATTTCTTATCTTAAAACCCTCTGGCTCACTCATCCTGACCTCTTGCTCATTTCAGCATTGTCCTTGAACAAAGGCGTATTCCCTGAAGTTCCACAATACACTCTTATCCTATATTAAGGTTTCAACTCAAAGCCACTAACTGGATTTAGGTTAAGCCTTTTATTTCCCAAAACTAAAAGGAATGCTCTTTGCATCTGGAGCAAACTGGTAACACAGGATGATTGGTTGTAGGAAATTCCATTGCCAAGTTTTATTCTAAATCCAGAAGTTATATGATTAAAGAACTCCTCTGTTCTGTGTGTTGACTTTGTTCCCCTACCTCAGGCTTTTAAATACACATTTCTAAAGAATTTGTAATTATCTGGTGTAAGTATTAAGGGTAGAGGAGCCTGGGGGAAAGGTAGTTAGGGAAAGATAGTTTGTACTTTCACAGTTGAAGCTCATCTCCCATGCATGCACCCCTTAAAAAGAACATGGCTGCTTCCCAATAATTAACATGCTCCACAGCAGTCTTTCCTTAATCTGTTTAAATGGGATAAAGCTATCTACCATTTTTGTTCCAAATGCTAATATATTTAGCAATCATAACAATATTAGCTCTTGATAGAGGACTGATTTCATGCTAGCTATTCTCCTTTATTTCAGCCCTTTCCTTTTTAACTTTCCAGGTGGTTTAAGGTGTTATAGTGCATATTATGCAAGTACATATTACACATTGGGAATAGAAGGTTTGTATTGCATCAGCACGAAACTCAAAAAGGTAAGAATTATTTTGATACTTTTTGTATATATAAATATGTATTTATATAATTTATATATATATATAGCCCATGAAGTCCTTAGTACTTCTAGGGTATTGGACATATACAACTTATCTTGAACTGACCTCATTCAAGATTAATGTGAACGTGGATCAAATTCTCAACGGGGCATGCAAATATTCCTTGAACTTGTTGCTTCGGTTAATTTTATTTAATTATTTAAATTTTTATTTATACTTAAATTATTTAAAAACTTCCATGACAGAAAATATCTACAAAAATTGAAATAGGAACCAAAGAAGAATATTGTGTTTAGATTTTGCATTATTCTGAGTATGATGTTATACCTGTTCTTTCATCTAGGCAATTTCTGACATTTCTTTAGCAGAGCTTTTTTTTCTCCAATCTCACAATCCTTTAAGTGTCAACAGCAGCTAGCAAAAATAGAGCAAGATTTTTTTTTTCCTCTGGATTTCAGTTCAAAACCTGTTTATCTCAGGTTAGCAGTTGTTCTTTTTCTTATGTAATGTGTTTATACTGTGTACATTTGATGCACTTTGCTTGTGCTGGTATATTATAATGATTTTTTTCTACTGCAAAAATCAATAAATAGCCATAAGCTATAGTTGAAACGTGTCAGAAGCCATTTTATATATATATAAAAAAAAAGACAGAAAAAAAAAGTCTTTATTTTGTTCCCTTTTCCTCATACAAGCACACTTCCTCTGTGAATTTTGAAGTGGTCTATTTCTGGGTCATGATAGCTTTACTGCAGTAAATGGCAATGTCTACAGAGTGCTAGAGCTTTTACTCACATACCTGCATAGTTATTTTGAAATATCTCATGATTTACTTGTCAAACTACGTTCATTCCATAACTATGTTCAAGACCAGAACCTCTGAAATTAATGAGCGTTCTAAAAGCAAATTTAGCTACACCATTGAAACTGCATTTTGCAAAGTCAGTTAAAAACATGAGGATGGGATGGTCTGAATTCATGTTCATATCTGGACATCATGTTAGACATCAAAATTATCTTTATATTTGAAAGAAAAGAGGTGCCCTTAGGGCACAGTAGTAAACTGCCAGCACCAGATGGTATTTACTGAAGAGATCTAAAACGATACGAGGATAACATGGTTGAATGTTATGTACAACCATCACGTGTAGTCTGTTACAAACAAGAGCCCTGGCACTTGAGGCCTGCAGGATGGCAAGTGTGACTGATGTTAATGTTAGAAAAAAACAAGGCTCTGCTGGTACCTAGGAACTTAGAGGCTGGAATTTCACTTTCTCTCCATTCCATGGGGTGGCTTGTTGGAGAGGCAGCCATTGGCAGGCAGTTCAGAGACATGGCAGGGAGGGAAGGAAGGGGAAAGTGGTTCTTGTTTATTCTTGTTGTGTGCAGCAGCCCTTCTCCCCCCCACATACATATACACACACACACACACAGGGCAAAAGAAGAAAAAAAAAAGTGGAAAGATCCTTAGAAAAAAACCTGTAGAGTCAAAAACCTCAGCTACAAAGAGCAAGGACGGAAGGATGGCTAAGTAGAGGCCCTGATCACACAGAGTAGAGGATGGCTGTAAGGATGGGGAAGGCTTGTGACTTCTGGCAACAGGGTGAATGCTGCTGCTTACCTGCAGAATTGCAATGGAAAAAGTGTGTTTGGTGTTCTGAGGGTTGGGGCAAGCAAACAAGAGCTGTCACAGGAATCTTTAGAGACAGCTGAGCCAAACTGTGTGTCTGCACAAAAAAAAGGTGAGCAGTAGTTACTAAAGATCCCTTCTTCCAGGGGACAGAGGCATTAGTCTGCTAATATCATATGATGTGGGAAACATTTGTTGCTTGCCAGGATCTATTACACAACCTATTACACTATTACCCCTTGCTTTTCACAGGCACTGATAATAACGGTGGGGGTGACCTAGAGTCACTACATATAGCTAGTGGTGAGGACAAAAGGATCCAGGTGGTGGTCTTTAAACTCCCAGTGAGGGAGAAAGGCTTGAGCAGAAGTGGACTAATGCAGCTGGTCAGCATCTGTCTGTCGGTATTGTTTTGCAGTTAGGGCTTTGGGTCCTGTGATGATGGAAACATCTGACACAGGCAAGAATGTCTTTTCAAATGAACTTACTGATCTAGTGAGGAAGGGTTTAAACCATAACTTGAAGGAAAATACGAGCAAAAGAGACAGCATAGGTGTGTCTGGGGAAAACGCAGAAACTTCTGGGGAAACTTCCTGTAAAAGCAATACGATTAGTGGTCCATTTCAAATGCCTATACACCAATGCACACAGCATGAGAAACACACTTGGGAAATTAGAAGCCCAGACACAATTGCAGTGATATGACCTTATCAATATTATGGAGACACAGGGGAATAAGGCCTACAACTGGCATGCTACAGTGGACCTTTAGACTCTGCATGAGTCTAGATTGTTCTTTATGCAAGAGGTGGCTTGAATTAATGGGTTTTTGCTTCAGGGCAGCTGACAAAGCAGTTGAGAGATTTTTGGGAAGGATTAGAGGACAAGTCTGCTGCAGAGCTGATAAGGAAGAGGAAGTGGATGAACCCTTCCTTAGAAAGGTTCTCAGGCTTGATCACATGCATTAAGCACTGGAAGGGTCATATGAGGTAAAAGATACTGAAGACAATTTCCTGATGCACATTAATAGACAAACTGGCTAGGGGAGATGATCTGTTGGACATATTAACCACACACAAGGAAGAATTCATGAAGATATGAAGGTCAAGGACAGCCTAGGATGCAATAAACAAGGATGACTTAGAAGCCATCTCAAAACACCTGAAAGACAACACGGTGACTTGAAGTAGTCAGTATGGGTTTATCAAGAGCAAGTCATGCCTGACCCATCTCATTACTTTTTATGACAAGGTGACTAGACCTGTAGAGAAGTGTAAGGCAGTAAATGGACTTGTAAGAATGTGCCTGAAATGCTGCATCTAATTTTGCTTTCCAGAATAAAAGGACATGGAAATACTTGACTAAATCCACCAGAGGGCGACGACTATGGCTAAGGAGCTGCAGGAAATGATGCAGATGCTGACAGCTGGGGCAGTTCAGCCTCGGGAAGGTTCAGGTTAGAAAGATTCCTGCTTAGAAACACTTGATCAGAGGATGCAGAGAAGGTAGATCCAGAGTTTTCTCAGGAGTGTACTATAACAGCATAAGAGGCAACAATCACAAGTTGGAATGGGAAACTTTACTTAGAAATTAGAAAAAATAATATTGTGAGTGAGGTAATATATTGGAGCAGGTTGCCTGTAAATACTGTGGTACCTCCATCCTTGGAGGTGTTCAAAGACATGGTTGGACATGGCCCTGAACCTCTGATGATATCTGGAGGTCCCTTCCAAACTAAATTATGATTTTTTTTTGCCTTTTGCTTTCTATGTATTCATGAAAAATCACTATGAGAAGGGTATAAGCAATGAAGAAATGATGGTTTATGCTAAGAAATTATTCAAAATAACAAAGTCAAGGGACAAGTATGGTCATCTATACAAGTATCTTATGAGTGATTTGGCAATAGAATGGCAGGTGTAAATCTGTAGGCAGATGCAAATTGATTCATTTGGAGGAAAATCTTAGAATCATAGAATCATTAGGGTTAGAAAAGATCTTTGAGATCATTGAGTACAACCGTAAGCCTCACAACACAAATCCTAACTTAATGTGTAGCAATGGGCTTTAATAGGATCATTACCACTCAGGAGCAAGATTTTAGAGTTATGATAAATAGAGCATCAGATCAATAAGTAGTATAAATGAGAAATTAAAATCAAATGCTAGAAATCATGAGGTGCTGTGACAGTGCATAGGCATACATACCACATACCACAAACCTAGTGATAGAATTAATTACGACTCTTTTTTTTCCATGTGTTTTATTAGAGAGTAAAGATTTAGACTACATTATAACTCCATGTCAGAATGATATCCACACTATTCTGCCTTCCTCCAAGTGACTGCTTCCACTAATTCTTTGATTTCTACAGAAAGAAAATGTCATGTATCCCATATTAAAACTGAAATTTCCTCCAACAGACGCTTGATCGCTATGCCATATTTTGTCCCATATCACAAGGTAGAAAAAAAAAAGAAAGTACATCACTCAGAAGCAATTACTGTGTTTACTTTTGTTTTTATATTGCTTCTTAGTGAATGAGAAAGAAATTTTCAGATGTCTTTTGTGCTGAATCACCAAGGGATGTTTATTAAATCAATATAATTTAAAATAAAGCACTACGATGTTCTGGTTCAATTTACTCTAAAAAAAAATCCTACTTATTTTACAACCAGAAATTCCCCAAGGTTATAAAATGGAAGGGAACAATTTCCTTGTAATACTTGGATGGATAAATAAGAGCTGACAGATGATATAATGTAGAATAAAACTTTCTATTAAGTTCAGACTGCATATTACACAAACACAATACACATATTCATATATTCCCAAATGCTCTGCTCCAGGTCCTACTGAACTCAACTATTTATATTAAATCTGATCTATGCCATAAGAAAGTTAACTTTTCTCATAATTTCATTAGTTTAATAGAAAAGAATAAAAATGTATTTTTATTGCTTGCATAGTGTATTGAGGTTTCAGTAATTTGTGATCCCTCTCAATGCGTATTACATTTTAAAGTCAGAAACCTGATTAAGCTAACTGTATATATATAGTTAGGTCAGCCAGAATGCATAATATAGTAATAGCAAAGGAAAACAGCATGTTACTTCTAACATGACTCCTTAGGCATACATTTATACTGAACTGTCTAGAGGAATCTCAAACCTGTAGATCAATAAAACAACCTAAAAAATTAGGTAAAATCAATCATCGTTAACATGATAAAGAAGGAGGAAAAGAAGGGTAGAAATTTAGCTGATGGAAAATGTCCAAATTCTACCAACATTGATTGTGTAGAGAATTTAGCCTATCCCTACAAATTCTTTTCTTCTGGAGTTTAGTCACTTGTTCTTCAACTGTAAGTTGAATTTGATTAAACAATGAAAACTTTGGAGATTTTGCTTTTTATGCTTGTCAGAAAAGGGCACATTAAACTAGATTTTACTACGTTTAGCAAGTAACTTGATAACTGTGAGTGGAACAAAAACATTTTCCTTAGAAAAAAATCTTTCTTTCTTTTCCAGGAAAAAAAAAAAAAAAAAAGAAAAGCTAAAAAATTATTTTGAATAGCTATTGTGGAGGATTTAGCAAGTTTGAGTACAAATAATAAATAAACAAAAAACAATTAAGAAGATCTGTCCATTTAAATTAAAAACAGTCATTGGATGAATTATAAATTATCAAGCAGACATTGCAGACAGAATGCAAGGGCTTACATAATAGAGAGGAGTAAAATTACAAGTATGAACTTCAGTTGACTGAAACCATTTAAATAAAATGCCATATTGTCAATATGCCATATGTCAATTATTGCCATAATGTATTGTAAATAAAATACAATATAATCTAATGTATTGCTGTGTTTGTCAAAAAAGCTTTGAACTTAAGAGTGTCAGTCATCTTCAAAGAATATCAAACAGATACTGTCAACATAGAATGCTACTTTCTCTCTCTTTCATTTACCTAACTACATAGTCTTTCTACATCCCTTAGAATCCTTTAGATCCTTTAGCAAAATGAAATAATTTGATTTAGCAAAATGCAATGTCTACTTCTATGTCAGAACTCAATGGCTGTTCTTTTTTTATTTGTTTGTTTTTTAGTATGCATTTAACAATGGAAACATTAAAATATTAGCTTTAATGAAAATCCTTTTCTCCTATAACCAAATCAAGTGAACTTCCAACGGCATTCCCCATGAGTCATCTTGATCATGATTTCTGATCTCATCAAATTTAATTTTTCATGCATACTGAATATACAAGTGGTGTTTTGTAAAGTTACCTGCTCCTTCTATTTTCCATAACTGTTTCAATGACTTATGTTTTCATATATTTTCCTTGTCTCCTGGGGCAAGCACAAGTCTATCTAGTTTAAATTCTTTTTGAAAGTTTGAATATTTTTATCCACATACTGTTGTTGTTTGATCACTTCCGTTTTTTAAAAATTTTCAAGACAGAATTCTTATTGTGCCTTTTGCAGACTCTTGGGGAAGATGAGAAGACAGTAGACATTTGAAAAGCACTCATTC
Organism: Crypturellus soui; assembly: GCA_032275445.1. Taxonomy (NCBI): domain Eukaryota; kingdom Metazoa; phylum Chordata; class Aves; order Tinamiformes; family Tinamidae; genus Crypturellus; species Crypturellus soui. The sequence continues at coordinate 199,201 of JAUBNY010000458.1, read as the reverse complement.
TGCCCACCCTCTCTAACTGAAAGCTCATGTATTTCATAAGAGTGAAACAGTGAATATCTGAAAAAAAAAAATGCAATGTCCAAGAGTTAGAATGTTAGACGGCTCAGAGTTATCAGTAGTGGGTTGTCAAAGACGTACATTTTTGCAAATCAGTCTGTAAAGAAAACAGGTACGCTATTCCAAAGTAAGATGGCCATGAGGTAGGAGTGGAAAAAAAAAGCTAGTTGGTTTAAAGAAGAGGAAAGCTGTGGAAAAATACCTACTAACGTAGAGTTTAGATAGCTCTACTACTGATTCTCCTCTGCCTAGGCTATTAGATTACCCTTCCACATCCTACACTTTTTATTCCTCAACTAAATTCAGAGAAATATATGCATAAGCTCCAACTCAAGGATCAGTGATCTCAGAATGAGATCCATTTAGAAGTTTAGGAACTCTGAATGTTTTCTCAATGAGACAATGAAGGTTGTTAGATAGAGAACCAAAGCTGTTGAAGAGAATAAAACTGCGAGAGTAGGAAACTTAAAACCAAGATAGAGCAAATCTCTCTGGAGAAGTTATTGTATGCAGCCTCCACAGTATCTGGCAGTAGTTACAGCATTGTAATGCATAGGTGAGTAGATAAAAAGCTTGATTTCATCAGGCTTTTCAAGTGCAACCCCTTCAGCTTGAACTGAATCCTTTAACTTTGTGTGAGTAAGCATACAATGCAGAAAGGCCATTCTTACAGGACGAAAAATTAACTTTCATTTTATCGCACTGGTCAGTTACCCTCACTAAGAAACATTTTACCTTCAAAGCTTTCTAGCTCTTTTTCCCAATCTTTTTCTTTTCAAAAATCTGTAGGTTAAAATTTAATTTCCATGTTTTACTTCTGCAAATATTTATAACCAATCAGATGGTTCCCTGACTATCTTAATCTCTGCTTGTTTTAAATATACAATTCAATATTTAGGTCTCTCACTAAGGGGTAATCTTTTCTAAACATAATATTTTATTCTGTGTTTTTATCTTCAACAGTCCATTTAAATGTTGACTTCAGCTTTGTAATGTAGAATTGGTCTCTTTAATGCCATATTCAGATGGAATGACAGTTTCCTATCTACACATATTTTTGTGTATTCTTTCAAGAATGGCATTCGACCTGCCTTCACAGCATCACTCTGAGAATTCTTGTAAAGATATTTGTAGTCTATAAACTTCTAAACATTTTTCAGGAGCACTGCTCAAAACAGTAGTTTTCTGTTCTCTGGATGTTGTCTATTCTGTTCTCTGGATGTTGTCTACATTGCGTGAACATACACATATAGTTTTACATTTACCTATATTTTTCAGTAATGTTTAGGCAACACCAAAATTAGACACTGGCTTAGCATTTGTTTTGTATCACTAAAATCAAGATACATCAAGAAATAATGCTATTCATTAGCAATGAATAAATCAACTTCAGTTAGTTACAAGACTAACTCTCATTTTCATTTATGGATAACTGTTGCATTAATACATGTGATTTAAGGCTAATTGCCTAATAACTGATCTTTTTAGATTCAGCAGGCAAGTTTAAGAAGCTAATGTGTTGGTTCTGTAAATTTGAGGGTATCAATGATTGGTTAAATTATTGCTCAGATCATTTACAAAACAAGCAAAAAAACCCTGCCTGCAAACTAAAATGTAAATATTTTACATCTGTTTCTTATGTGAGGGAAGAAGACAGAGATAGAAGAAGGAACTATTAATCTGCATTTCTGAGTTCCTTGACATAGCACCATTCCTGCTTCCAGATCAGAAAAAAAAAAAAAAAAACAAATTTTCTGTGCACACTCAGTCTACAAGATTTGGGTGCCATTGAGGATTTGTAAAACTCTGTTTTAAAAAGAAGCCCTGCTTGTAGTACAGTATAAGAGCAAGAGATATGGACTGACATGAAAGGCCAGTGCATCCCCTGCCCCAGCTAGAGCAGTTATTCTTCACTCCATTATCCATGATGAAGTTCACTTGTAGGAGGATTCAGATACAGCTAAAAATACCTCAATTGATGTGTCTACAAGCACATGTTTACCTCTGAAGTAAATACCTAGACTATCATTATAGACAATGAAGATCCATTCTATACAGTCAATAGAGTCTAAAGAGATTTGTGTCAGTGTAAAACCAGAAATTGACATTTGATCAGCTGCTTTCCTAGACCTACTGTCCGTGCTGACAAGGGACTCAATTCAGTTAACCGCATGTATGGATCTACTGTCATTAGAGACAGCAAAGTGTATCCTGCCTGGCTCCCAGCTACTGCTTTGTTATAAAACCCATAGGTCTTGTGTCGTATCTGCCTACCACATGCAGATATCTGAGATATTGTCACGGAATGAGTGGTGGAGGAGGGTGAGTGACGTAATTCACTCATGTGAAAGAAATAGTACTAGGTTTTATTGATAATGACAATGGTTTCACGAGGTTCTATGGCAAGGTCACTTACCAGTTACTGCATGGAGGTTCAAGATACACCCAGAATTTTTTTTCAAGCATACCCTCTGTTGAGTCACGAGGTTGAGATTGGACTTCCTTTCTTTTCAAACTCCCTCTGAGAGGAATCTGCATGTGGCTGGATCCAATCCTAGACCCAAATCTGGTAATCGGTTTATAACTATAGGAATTTGTGCACAGTTACATTAACAAATTCGTAAAGAGAGAGAGCGTGCTATAGTCATTTATGATGGATCTGTTGTGACAAAGATCTCTTAACCTTGAGGAGTATCCCTGAGAGGCATTCCTGCTCAAAGGGAGATCCTGGCATGCAGCCCCCTGTGATGCAAGGAGAGCTCAATGGGCTCTCAGGCTGTCCCCATATTTATGGGATAAGATGATTGACTTATAGTTATTCTTTCGATTCAGAAATGACTGTTGGCTGGTGTACACACAATTAGCCTTATCTCCCCATCAGCATGCAGTCATCAGGACTGTTATTGATGATTAATGTCCAAGTGTGGGAAAAAATCAGTGAGGCAACTACCAGGATCAGATAATGTGATAGTTAACACCTGAATAGGGCTATGTGTGAGAAGCCAGGTTGAGCTGGGGAAGGAGCACATCTGTCACAGGTATCCTAAGTCATCTCAGACGCATGCATGTGAGTCACTGAATCACCCCTTCAGTAAGCATTTAACTTATGGGTATTTCAGTTCTTTTCAGTGTTAATGCAATTTGTGATTCACTTATTTCTGACAAGATAATAATTTAGTCAGATTTATTTTTGATTATAATGAGTCTTCTAATTATTAGTTCTGTGCCTCACTTTCTACTGCCAATGCAGTTAGAATAAACATAGGAATATACTGAATTTAGGCATCCCTGAAACTGTATTTTTCATATAAAAGCTGCATTTTGGTATAAATTACACTAACAATTAGAGTTTAGTCTTTTTTTTTTCTTTTTTTTTCTAATACAGTAAATGAATATATAACCTTATATAAGCAGAAACAGAGTCTGGAAAGAAATTAGAAACTCAGCTCTTTGAAGCATAAACAGTTGTATTTTTATTGATACTAATAAAATAAGCTATACATTTTTATATGTATTCCAACAGAGTGGTTGGGAGTTTATTTTAATTTAGTTTGAATGTTCAGCATTACCCAGATTGAAGCATTAAGAATATATTTAAGAAAATGTGTGAAGAAATGGAAAATTAACATAAATGTTATGTTTAACTCTGGAGAAAGGAACACAAAATATACTATGTAACAATTTTATACACATCATTTATTCATTGCTAAATTGCAATAAATGATAACACCATGCACTGTCACAGTGCCAGTTACTGAGAAAGTATTTGATTTTCTCAGATGCCCTATGACACCCAAGGATGCCCTAGGATACGATGAGATGTGCACAGAGTTGGCAATCATGCTATGGGATTTATGATAGACCCATTAGCTGCTTCTGTGATAGCTAGAAACCAGGCATTTTAAATAGCATAAGACCACATGCAGTAAACTGAATTGATTGATAGTGCTCACTGAAGCTACACTCAAGGCCTAAACTTTGGTGTCATTTTAGCTGCTCTAGGTTATGCAGGCTTCAGCTGCCATCGTAGAAGGTTAGGGATGTCTTAAAAATTCTTCATCTACAAAGTGTTTCAGCTCCATACAGATGTCACATAAAGAAGATATTCACAACATCACTAGGTATGTGTTTTGATGCAAGTCCATCTTGCCCGTTGCAGTCAAGAATACTATTTCACTGAGCAAATATAGGTATCTATTTTAGGATGTGATGGCCTATTTCACAGATTCCACTGATTGTACCAACTAGATTTCCATTGACTATAATATGAGCTTTGGTATTTATATTTAAACTATTCTTAGAATATCCTGAGACACACAGATATCTGAATCTGGATGTGAATCCCACTGTTGGTTCCAGACAGTTTGGCTGTATCTTGAATGATTTGTGAAAATAATGCCATCCATTAATTAGAGTATGTTTGCTTTTTTGCAAAACACAATTTTTATTCAATTAATTAGCCCAAATTCAGTGCCAATTTTGACTTTGTATATGAATGTTTCAGCTGCCTGATTTCTCACTGAAATGTTAGAGGTCCAATACATGCTTTTTAATTTTGGAGTGAGCAAAATCTCTCCAGCCATTGTTTATGTTGTATATCAGATGAGTGACTCAGTTCGTGAGTCTTGATCCCTTCTTTTTTGCAGAAGAGTTATTCAGATGACTTACATTGGATGAATTCCAGCAATACTTTACATATTCAAAAGCAAAATTCCCTTTATTGCTTCTTAACCCCGTTGATCATTAAAAGAGCTCTGAAACTTATTTTACAACCATGGAGATTGCCCCTTTGTCTTTCCTTCTCTCTCTTTTATTTATTTATTTTTTTTCCATTTTGTGGCAAAAGAGGAACTGTCGTTAGGTTTTATAACTGATCAACATTGTATTCATAGTAGTCCTGCTTTCTGTGAAATACCTCTTGTAGCATCAACTGAATTGCTGAATTGTCAATTCAATTACAGAGCTACTTATCTTAGTATTTGGATAATGCCAATTTCCCTTATTTCACAAATTAAATGCATTGCTTTTCCTTAGGATAGCTTAGAATAATGTAAACAGCTCCCCCCTGCTCCATAATATCAGGAGCACAGCTGTACCTATAAAATTCTTGGATGGCAGTTTTCATATGCCTCATCCATTGCTGCTTCATTACGGGTTCTGTGAGCAGCAAAAGAACTTCCGATATTCTTGATATTTCTTTCATTTATTTTAAGCTGTATAGGCAAGGTTAATTAACTCTCTATAGCTAATAATCACAGAATCATTAAGGTGGAAGAGACCTTTGGAGATCATCAAGTCCAATCCACCTGCACAAGCAGTGTCACCTACAGTACGTTTCAAATGATAATATCCATGTGGGTTTTGAATATCTTCACAGAAGGAGACTCCACGACCTTTTTGTACAACCTGTGCCAGTGCTCTGTCGCTCTCACAGGCAAGAAGCTTTTCCTCAAAATCAGGCTTCAGTTTATACACTGATAAGTTACTCTTTCAGCCATCTTTAGGCTGCACAGGCCCAGCTCCCTTAGCCCCTCCTCGCAGGAGAGGTGCTCCAGTCTCTTGATCATCTTTATAGCTCTGTGCTGGACTCTCCAATAGCTACATGTCCCTCTTGTACTGGGGAACCCAGAACTGGACACAGAACTCCAGATGTGGAATCTACCTTCTCATCTTAATAGCTGACTTTCATGTTGGGCTTTAACCCTAGGATTTATTTTCTGGGTGATTTCTCAGTTCTGTAAATCCTTGCTACAAGCATGTAGTAGTTTCCTCACTTTTTTTACTTTAGGGAAAGTCTAGTAGTGATAGCCTCATCACTTTTCCTGTTGAAATTTTTACAGCTGGAATGTCCATAAGCATCAAGAATTCCATTACTGCTAACTAAAAAGTTAGAATTTAATCTCTGCTTGTAAATGATTTGCTAGACTGTTTCCAGACAGCTTCAATTTATTAGATCAAGGAAATTCTTTCCAGTTCCATTCTATTCTTGTACAAATTAGGATTACCATTGCTAATTTACAGGCAGCAGAGGAGCATGTGCTGTTTCCCCAGCCATTTACAGTCTGACACACTCATTTCTTAAGCCACAGATTTTACTTCCCTGACTGGAGCCACTGTCTTCTTGAAAAATAGCCAAAACTTCTCTTAATTCCTTTCCCTGAAGGCCTCCAGCTCACTTTAACTTTTATTTTAGATTTTATTGAACATATGTGAATTCAGTAGGTATATCCATTTTCTCTTTCATCATGGTAGGAAATATACTTGTTCATGCATTGTCTTTGTGGAAACTGAATCCTACTGTTGTCTTCAATACTCTCCTTTTTGACCTAACTGATTTGCCAAAGTATGGGCCTGTGTGGGGTATGCAAATTCACAATATGCAGAGAATAGATAATAAGAGTGATATATTAAGAGCAATAATATATATAAACTATATATATTAATTATATATAATATTAAGAGATATATAAAATATCTGTTTCCTTAGATGCAGTAAGACTAAAAAGAGACAGTTTCTCTATTGAGTATTAAATCTCTTTCAGAGAACACTTGGTCCTGAATTTTTCTTTAGCTTTTTTTTTTGTAGGTCCTACTACCTTTTCTGCAGTCCTTAAGTTCTTTCATTGGAAATACTAGTTTCAAAAAATGAAAATCAATGGATATTTTCCACCACAAGTGCAAACATATGCCTTCTTTATTTTGGATGGTGATATCATCCTGAGTTTGAGGGAAAGTTGCTATTGTATCAGTCAACTATCTGCATAGAAGATCATCTTGAAACTATAGCAAATGAGGTTGCTAAAGAAAAGGTTTATATTTCTAGAACCAGCAAGACTGTGTTGCATAATAGCTCCTATAGTCATGAAGTCATATTTTTTTCTAAGTTGATTTACATTCTGACACTGCAGATGTTAACCAAAGCAAATTTTCATTTATCTACAAACAACCTTCTTTCAAATATTCTAAATATATTCTGAATCCATCCATTTTCCTACTATAGCAATGTTTGTAACTTTTTGGCAGCATCTCCTTTGCTAGAGTAATAAAAATTCCAGTGAATGGAAACTTGTAAATAGTCTTACTCTAGTGTAGCCAAGTGACATATTCTCTTTTCAATTATGTTTTCAAGAGAGAGGATAAGAAAAGCTGCGAAAAATTCCCACAGCTTTTCTCTAGGCATGATCAGGACTAAGACTATTACCCCAGAAGATTATATTCTTTTGGCGGTTGATTTTCTGTTATCGAACCTAGTCGTATCTTATTAAAATTCTCTTTGGGTGTGCAGAGATATTTCAAGGAGCTTATTTCTTCACACTAATGCCTAGCTGCCTGATTATCAGCTCATTTATGCTTTCCAAGGAATCATTTATTTTTTTAAGACAGTGTAATTTTTGTGTAAGCCTCACTGTTATCTCATTTGCTTGCAAAGTGACAATTAATTCCTGATATATAGCCTCGAGTGTACAGCCCCTGTCAGTTACACAATGAAATGCTCAGTCATTGATCTTGGAATCTGTAGGAAAATATACAAAAACTTGTGTAAGTTTCATATATATATATATATATATATACACAAATAAAATTAATGCAGCTACATAGGCTTATGTATTATCTAGTGAAAGACAGTTTTTATAAATTGCATTCACAACTACATAACTCTACATCTATCGCTGCTGCTTCGTTTTCTTCTTTTGAAAATTTCAAGAATACGGCTTTAGACAAAAAATTCATGTGTGTATTTACTTAAGACTTAAGATTAAATATTAAGAGTATTTAAAAATGTATAGGGAGCTTTCCCAACCACTTAATTACTCACTAATTCGCTTATTTAGAATGGTGTGTTGGAGGACCGAGGTTAATGGTTTTGTCTTTGACATCACTGAAGGCCAGAAAAGGCATCTGGAGAAGTCTGGGAGCTAGGAGAGAATCAGTGAACACAGCACACATCTTTAACAACTAGATTGCCCAACTGATAAACTTTTATCTTAGGTAAACTTCACAGCAATGCGAAGGGTATAAAATGTGAGTATCATTTTTAACTGAGGAAGAATTGCCTCCGAAAAGATCCTGAGGCAGGCAGGCAGCCCGAAGGCAACCCAGAAGACCTTTGGCATGTCATGTAGAATAAAAACAGCATGGGGAAGAGAGGAACGTAAGGTTGGATAAAATTTATGCATTGCACTGGTAGGAAAAGTCCTTTCTTAAGTCCCACATTTTAAAATATAGGGAAAAAATACTGTTCTGCAACCCTGAACTGAACCTTATCACCACACCTGCCTGTGTTACTCCTGTTTATAGTCTAGAGTTACTAGAGTTAGTATTTTGATTGCTTGCAATTAACAACAAAGCAACCTGCTAAAAATCCTTTACAGTGAAAAGAGTCATCATAAGCAGTAGCATAAGAAGCACTAGCTCTTCTTCCATGGAAAGCTGTAGGAAATTTGAAGATTTTAATGAATATTATCAATATGAAAGAATGTTTAACCAACATAAAATAGTTGGTAGTTGGATAGTATACAGCTATGGCCTTATCTATGATAATGGATTATGGCAGCAAAAAGACAAGAAAGCAAAAATATAATGCTAAAAGATAGGAAAAAAATAAGTCCAGAGCTAGCATATATTATTTACCAGACACAGGCTCCAGTTCAAAGCCCAGAGGAATAAACAGGAAGGTTCAGATTGATTTCTGCTCAGTTTGGAATGACTACCATAATGATCTCACTGATCTACAATTGCAAGCAAATAATTTCCATTAGTTCTCCTGTCCAAATTCTGCTGTTTTTTAAATTTCCTGACCAGTCGTATTCTGCATAAGGTGGATTCTTATTGAAAATAGGTATGTACATGTGTGTGTCATCTTGGAGATACACTTTAAAATATACTTTTTGATATTGTTGCTAATATAAAAATACCAGTAGATGTAGAGAACTTGATCCGACAAAACATTTGACAGATCAGATTTATCACTGAGGTCTGTTAGACACAATGTATGAAGACATTTAAGCTTAAACTAAATACAGTCACAGCTGAGGACATGAAATAATACATATACGCACACTTTACATCTCTCTAGGCACACACATACACACAAAGGTATTATCTATTCACTTGTTTTGTTTCCTTCCTCTCTTGACAGTTTTAAGTCCCACTCCTTTCTTCCTTTCATATGGTATCTTCCATTTTATTTTTTTTTCTGGTCTGTATATCACATTAAATATTTACTAGCATTTATCTCATATTTCTCTTACTTTTTAGATCCTTCTTGCCATACATTTAATCTTTTTTCACTTTTTTTTTACTTTTTTTTTACTTTTATAGAACCTCTTTTCTCAGTCTTTCTTCTCTACACCATTCTTCATTTTTTATCCAGCATTTAATTTGTAATAGTCACAATTAAGCCCTTTTTAAGTCATACAGTTCTTCCTGGATGGTTGTGAATTACATGAAACACCCACATACAAACACCACATGATAGTTTTAGGGCAGGCTTGCCTGTAAAGCTTAAGTTACACTCCAATTCATTTAAATGTGACACTAATGAATGAGACTGGGCAGGAAAAAAATCGTCTTCAGCATATTTGGGAGTTGTAGCGAGGGGTGTATTACTCTGTGATCTATCTATTTCATTGACTTGCAAGCTTAGTCTGAGACATGCCCCATTGTCATTCTGTTTGCACCTTGCCCAGCTCACTGCTTCTTGTTGATCCCTGCGACTATCAATAAGAACTACTGCAGCATCCCATACAGCTTCTCTTGCTTTTGTTTTCTGCATAGTTATCAATTTGTTAAACAACCTGAATCTTTGAGGACTTACACAACGGTTCAGCTAATGGCCCGTGCTGTAATGCATCTTATCGGCTGCAAACATCTGCCTAAAAATGGCTGTGCTTTCATGACTGTCAAGCTCTAGGGAAAACATGAAGTTAGATGTCATTTTGCAGATTAGGTTTAAAACAAGGACTGAAAGATAAAAAATTTCTGACTTCTAAGCAGCAATTCTATGCAAATAATTTATAATCCAAAAATAAAGTGCTATTCAACACGCTTAGGAAGGAATCTTTTCTGTTTGTCTGTTTTATAACTGTTCCTTTAGAATGAATCCAATTAATATTCAAAGATTACCAACTTCCTATATGTAAATGGGCTGCTTATTCGTATTACATAAGCTCTCCTCCTTTCTTCTGAAAAGGCAGAGCACAACATGCTGTAAACAGTATTGACAGGAAAACACATGGCCTGGAACTGAAGTCTTTCACCACTCATGAAGTAATCTACTATTAATATTTGTCCGTTTATGAAATTCTCAAATATGACTCTAAAGAGAAAACTCTAATGTTAAGGTCTTAGCAGGGCACTAAAAACAGAAAAAAAAATGTACTCGCTGCTCTCTGATACAAAGAGTACAAAGTGTAAAGCTCAGGAAAAAGAAAAGTGGTTATAAATATGTTATCTTACTCCTTATTCATCAAAAAATATCAAAAGACCATCCTTCTGCCAGTATGCCTTTGCAGGAAAAAGGAAACTATTAAAACAGGAGAGATTTCAAACAATTAAGAAAGCCATAACGCACTGAGTAAAAGCTGTCTGAGTAACGATTGCATTTCATGATGATTGTACAATTAAAGGTAAAACAAAAGAAAACAGCCAACATCAATTTGTCTAAAGCTTATCAAAATCAAGCACAATAGCAATAACTGTAAAGTAGTGGTGTACAGAATGCAACTTCATAACTACCTGCTGATTATTTTAGCAAGTTCAGCTCTCTAATATCATGCCTGACTGCTCCTTTACGGTTGACAGTTTCCTTTTGTTCAACATGACAGGTGTAAGTGAATTTGAACCCAAGTGAATTAAAACTGTGATTCATTCACTCTGCCTAAAATCTCTTATGCACAAACCAAATGTATATTTTTGCCTCTGCTAATTCATTGATAGAAGTGTATGACTATCTGAGAATATATCTGGTTGTTGCATATGCCATAATTCTTATGTACAGGCTTGTAAGAGCAGCAGAGACTGAGACATTATTATAAGTAGGAGTGGCCAATGTAATTTCATGGTTAAAACTCATTTCTTAGATGAAATGTGACCAAAACATTGTTGATTCTTGGTATAAATGCAAATCCGTTTTAGGGATAGTGGTATAGTGTTGAATAACATGATATATTGTTGACGACAGACACTAGTATTTACCATTAGAATAATGCTACCTGCAGTATATGAAAGGTCTGCAAAAAAATGAACAGTCTCTGTTGAGGCAGGATCGGCAAACCAGCACACAGTTGGGATAGGATGGGATTGGTGATAGCATTTCCTCTACTTAACAGGAACTACTGTTTAATTCCTCTCAGAAGTATCTCCACTGCAGTGCTGCCTTTCAAAAGAGCCCCAGCATGAAAATAAACTAAATATGGTCTGTCTCTCTTTTTTTTTCTTATATTAGCAATTTCAACAGTAAAAGCAGACATATTAATGAGAACATTGTTCTCTAAAGCAGCTCTGATTTTTGTCCAGGTTTTCTTAAGCAGTTGACCTGAAAGTTTATCTCAGTATACTGTCATCATATCACATATCATTCTAAATTCACTCTACATATAGCAAAGTCTTGACTGAAAAAAAAAGATATAAAAAAGTCATAATAAACAAGAATCTTGGAAAGACAAAGAAGTAGAGGTATAAGAGGCTGGAAGATGGAACATTGTGCAAAATGTAAGAATCATTATAAAATTTTCAAGTATATGTAAAGCCAGTAAAGACACATGCAAAAAATTGTGTTAAAATGTTCCCATTTTGATTTACTAAAGAGCGGAGTTTCAGAAACATCCAGAAGCATTTTTGACCTAAGTTATAAATAACAGTGGGCTTAATCTAGAAAATTCAAACATCCATGATAATCCTCCACTAATTTCCTACCCTTTATTGCCCTCCTCTTTTCTCTCTGATAATTTTGTGTAAAATCTTCAGGTATCTACCTGAAGAACCTTAGCAGTGGTTCTTGAAGGTAAGAATCTCGAGCCATTTCTGACCAAGAGGCAGGAGACAGATACGTAGATTACTCAAGCATATGCTGGCAGTCAGGCATTTCGGTTCCATATCATCAAACTGCCAGTGAAAAAGACTAGACTTGAGTACCATCAATTTAGTACCATAACAGTTAGAAAACAAATCTAATTTCATCAAATTTCATCCCTTTAGGAATTAATTTAATCCCTTTCATTATGTTTAGACAAGAAAAAGCATGATAGTAATAATGACAGTGAGTCTCTAATATTTACATCTATCTCTTTGAATCCACCGGAAGGCCACTTGGAACTTTGCCTTAACTCACTGTAATGAAATGGAAGACCTGAGAAAAAAAGATTTTTAGAAAGCCTGGAAAAATCCTATCCTTTAAATTTAATAGGTAGCTTTCCCAAGTAAGCATGAAAAAAATTACCAAATTCTATACTTCCTACTTTCCTTCAAAATGTGCATTAAATGCTACCTGTACTGCTGCTTGTGTATGAATGCAGATATGAACACAACTGAAATCCTGGAGATGATATTTTCTCTTTAAATCATAGTAAACATACAAAGTTTAAAAAACAGTAAAACAAACTTCAAATATTTTCTTTTTTGGAAAGCAAATGGCAAAATACTTTCTGCCATTTTTTTTATCTATAAGTAGTAAGATTTTTTCTTTTTCTTTATTTTTCCCCTCTTTTCAGAGAAGAATAATAGTTTTTTTAAAATGCTCTTCTTGTGGGTCACATACTGCCAGCAAGATTACCCACAATCCTTTACTCCCAGTATGCCATAAATGCACAGTCCCTTCTACCACCCCATGCAGAACCCCTTCTAATAAAAAACTACACCATGTTTAGCACCATCATATCAGATAATGCTACTGACTGTGTGAAAAAAAAGCAAAATATTATTTAAACTATCCCTTTTTTTCTTCATTTTTCTTCACATGGTTGCTATATCCCATAAGCATGCAAAGTCATTTAGATGCAGGAGACAGCATCCAGCTCATGGATAATGCTGGCAGTGCTCCTATGATTCATATGTATTTGAACATACTGACAGAAAAATATATTTAGGGCTTTTTCTTTCTGACATTATGATTACAATTGATAATACAAGATGAAAGTGAAAATGAAAAGAGGGAAAAGCAAACAACTGTTCTTTCATACACACCTTCACTGCATCAGTCAATAAATAGGCAATTAACTTTGTATCTATTTGTGCAGAGCTCTGATCTTGCAAATACTCTTATCACAGGTCAAAAAATTCTTAAGTTCTTATCAGTTTGTACTGGGCAGACTCCAACTGATTTTAATGGAAGTTTTATTGACTGAGAATTAAGTAATGCATTCACATTTTAGCCTTATAGAATTACAGTCCTGGAAAAAAGTTGAGTATAGAAGCAGGTCCTCACAAGACAATAATGCTGTTGCTAATATCATAATTTACGCTATGGTTTACTACTTTAACATGATAGAGACATAATTTTTTGCTATTTCAAATATGGAAAAAACGTATTTTGTTAATGCCTTGTTAATGTAATGTTAATTTTATTATTGCATTTTGTTAATGCCTTCTTTGCTTCGGTGTTTATCAAGGGCTGCCCTTTAGAGTCCCAGGCCCTAGAAACAAGAGAAGAAGCCTGGAGAGAGGAAGACTTGCCCTGGGTAGAGGAAGATTGGGTAAGAGATCACCTAAGGAAACTCGATACCCACAAATCCATGAGCCCTGATGGGATGCACCCCAGGGTGCTGTGTGAGCTGGCGGATGTCATAGTTAAGCCGCTCTCCATCATCTTTGAAAGATCCTGGAGAACGGGGGAGGTGCCAGAGGACTGGAAGAAGGCCAATGTCA
>JAUBNY010000458.1:170441-180483 GCA_032275445.1 Crypturellus soui | reverse complement strand
CTGCTGGAGCAGGGTGGGTTGGACTAGATGATCTTTAGAGGTCCCTTCCAACCTTAGCATTCTGTGTAATTTAGTGAGATTGATATAGAAATAAATAGGGTGGACCAGAAACATGGTTTGTCAAATACAGACAAACCATGTTATGCACCCACAGAAAATCAGGATTTGGGTGTTTCAAAGGAAACCTGCAGCAACCCAGCTATGGAAAAAAGCCCACAATAACCAATTGCAGAAAGTCGCTTAAGTCCTGAGGCATTTTTGTAATTTTTGGTGGTAAAGAAAATAGGTTGAGGGATTCTTTTCTTTCTTCTTATATTTAAAGAAAATTATAGCTATAGCTAAGCATACATAATTTAATAAAAAAGATGTAGTTTGATAAAAAGATAACCTTTAAAAAAGCATACATTGACTAGAATCTTTTTATGCTTCCATACAACTACCACACATCCTGGCACCATAAAATCATTTGTGAAACTAGTTTAAATGAAAGAAAATATAACAACCATAGAACAATTTTTGTATAAGATATAGTTACTAATAGCACATATGTAATAACTCTTGAACTTACGGCCTTCAAACTGTGATATTTCAGAATACTGTTGCTTACATATGTCCACTGTCAGAAAAAATAGAATGAAAAATGATTCTTTGTCACAAAGAATCCCCACATTTAATGCACTTGTATTAATTCATTGCATACATTTTCTTCTAATTATAATATCTTGAGTTACACTATTAAATCAAGGAAATGATATAATGTTAATAGGTAAATTATTATAGGAATTTATTAGCCATAATTGCTAATATTTCAGAATAAAAGAATAATAGCAAATTACAATAGATTAATTCATATTTCAATAGGCAATCTACATGATAAAAAAGAAAAACAGTGCAGAGCATGTGATGAAGCATGTAGTGACAAAAGTTTTAAGTGACAAACAAACAAGAAGAATGCTCAACTAAATCTAAATTAAATAAGTTCCATAAGTAATTTTGAGGCAATTTTTTTAATGGATACATTGTGAGAACCATGAGACCATGATATTCATGCAAAGTATATTCTCCCTGGAAATGATTAGGCTTAATTAACTTTTGGCAAGCACTTTGCACTTGTAATCTGACTGTGTACATCACATAGAGACACTACCCAACATGTCTATAGTGTAATGGGGATAGTTCATCCATAAAGAAAAATAGGAGGAAAGATGGATAATGGATGATTTAAATACTTCTTGGGGGAAGGGGAGGGGTTGTGTTATTTTGTTTCTAGATTACTGCAGAGTTATTACAAGTGTTTTTGTTTATTTTGCTATATTCTATTAAAAAGATTATTGTCACTATTCCCTCTCAAAAACGAAATCAAGATCTATGTGGGGGATTTTGGTAAATTTCTTTCTACACTGTCAGCATGTCTTATAGCTCTTGGTCTAGTCAGCTGAGCTAGGTTGAAAAATTAGATGTAGACTACATTATAAGTGACAGTATAAATGCTATAGAGAGTCTGATACTTCTGTCAGAGTGCGTTGCCTGTGACTTCAGAAATGCTTCAAAATCAAAGGGATCTTCCAAACTGTAGATCAAAGTGTATTGTTAGTAAATGACCGAGCATGCCATTTTTTACTGGAATGTCTTTCCTACTTCTCCACGTTCTGTCACCTCTATTCCCCAGTATGAGATGTTGTGCTGAGCAGTGCTCTGCAGAGAGTAGGCTGCATTGGGAAAATCATGACCTTGTCCTTGCAGACAGCTCTCCAGTTTGCCACTGATGATTATGTCTTTGTTTGTTTAGGTATCACCTCAGCTTTCACTGTAGTTTGGTTTCCCAAACAAAAAAAAAAAAACACGTGAAAAATGAAACTTGCACTTTGGAAAAGTGCTTTAAGATACACTGTCAAAAAAGCACCAAAACAGTGGTGAAATCATAGAAAGCTGGCATGACCAGAAGCAAATAGCCTTTTTGTTGAAGTAAACCTACATTTTTTAAAGATTTTTCTAGTTACACAAGGTATTGAATTAGTGACTTATGAGATGGATTACTCTCAAAGATATTTTTTAAAGTAGCTTCAATGTCTTTTTGGTTTTCTACTAATCACTTTATCCTGACTATTTTTCTCAGTTGCAATAGGCTCTTTTTGACTATTCTAATAAAGGTCTTTTTAAGGTAATAAATTTATTTGCTTAGTTTTGGAGAGAACTGTGTTATAAACACTTGGAATGCAAGGCATATGAAAGAAATGTTAATATAAATAATTTTGAATTAAAGGGTATGTACATTTAGATCACACACAACTAGGCTGAAATAAAAAACCTACAAACAGAAGATAAATCAAGATACTCAAAGCCATTAAGAACTCATGAATTCCCCTGTTCTCTAAATCTTATTAAGACAACTACCCTTTAATAGCCTCTTTTCATCATATCCACATCACCTCATGTTACTGAATACACTTGACTCCAAACTTCCATTAAAGTCTAAAATGAGAGACAATCACTGAGTCTGTTCTTGACAGTAAACAAGCAATTGTGATAAAGGCGAGAAATGGCAGACCTTTTCATAAATAACAGGTTCTTGTTTATAACAAAGAAAAAAGCACTAATAATAAATGATTTCCATTAAAGTGAAATATCATTTCAAATATTGAGTCTCAAAAGAGAAGAAAAATGATGAAGGTATGGTGATTAGATTTATCCATACGAATCATTCTTATTTCAAAATGAATGATGCAAATATGCACAAGATAGTCTGCAGTTATTAAAATAAATATTGCAGGAGGAAAGAGTTTTTCACTTTCCTTCTTTTAATTCAGTCAGGAGCCTTCTTGAAAATAGCTTTCATACCTAGCTATTCCAAATTTCCCACCCATTATTTTGGAGGCCATCACTGGTGAAGAGATTTCTAAATGAAGTTCACATATATTTTATAACCCAAATTACACTAGTAGTTTGAAAAAGGTAAAAAGAGAAACAATGTTAATTAGCTTTAGTAGGAGCTTTTGGCATTCAGTGACCACTGATAATCCATATTGTAAGCCTAAGGAGTAATTACCAGAAAATCAAAATTTTACAGTATTCCTGTATTCATAATAATATTTGAATAAACCTCCAAGAGTTGAAAAATCCATCACACACACAAAAAAATCAGAATTCCAGTATTATGTATTGCAATATTAGGTATTGTTTTCAGTAAAAGTAAATTCATAATTAGTAGAACTATCCAGACTTTTGAAACAAATAATTGAACACAGATTTACATTAAGCATGCTTCTTTGAAAAATCAAACAATTACAGAATGCCTTAGATAAGAAGATACTATAATTATAATCTTTTCCATTCTTATCAAGTTTTACACTTAAGAAGGGGAGAGAAGTACAAATCTTTGATCAGGTCTGATCTGAATGCAAAAGGCACAAGAGGAAAATTAACATTTAACCATCTTATTCAAAGTCTGTTTGTTTTGTACTTCTTTTTTCTTCTTTTTTTTTTCCATCCACGACTGCTTAATCACACAACTATATATATAAAAAATAAAATACGGATTTTATATGAAGTTTTTAAGTGGTGTTCAGTTAGGAAAAACTCTACATAGGCTTCCCAAAAAAAGTCACAAAATCAAGATGAAATTTTTGCTATGTAGCAAAGTCTCATATGACTTATAAAACTTTTGCATGAAACATGGCTCAAAACTCACCAGGCCTATATAAAATGCCCATGGCCATCAATATAGCAAGATAAAAGGAGTCTTTGTAAAAATCTTTGATAAAATGTTTTGATTGCAAAAATTCCCAATGAGAAGTTTGATGGAGATAGAAAAGCAATTATAGTTTAATTCTGTTTTTCTTTACCAATCTAATTGTGAAATTAAATTTATAATGTATTTCTGGTTATTCTGAGGAATAACAAAGACAGTTGAGGAAGAACGGATGAGGAAATATCCATACGGCAGAAAATGATCAAAATAAATCTACACATATGCTGAAGAACCAGGAGATACTGAATTTTCATAAAGATATTTCTAATATTTTGGGGAGGGCAGTTTGGGGAATTTGTGCTTTACTAAATTTACTAGAAACACTATTATTCACTCTGTCAAGGCAATAATCTCTGAAATAAAATCAGGGCATCAATAAAATCTGAAAAACAGTAGAATAAGGAAGATACTATTACAGTAATTTTTTTAAAGTAATTATCATTGATTTTTTAAGTCCCAACTATTATTATCATTTTGCTTTCATGAAAAAAACCTTGAAAATAATCATCATTTCCTGAGCTGCAAAGAAAACCAGGGGGATTTTTTTCATCATTAGTACTGGAAAGCATATAAAAGATTTTTAATCTACACTTTTCAGGAAGCAAGCAATCATAACCAACCTTAGACCAAAATAGTCTAATTTTGAATTAAGTAAATAGACCAAAGCAGTTTAATATTTATATGTCAATGAGAAATACTTAAATATTTAAGTGAAACTCAAATAAATGTGCATTTATAATTTTGAACCAACATCTTTTCCTCTTAAGATGGATCTTCCTCTTAAGATGGATCTTCCTCTTAATATGAATCTTAATAATATGAATAAAATTAAAGATAGAATGTGAAACACAATTATGAAAATTTGAAAGGAATTCTGCAATTCAGTTGGGTTCAAGATACAATCAAAGCTAACATTTTTGTCTGAAGTTTTGCCTGTAGAACTTCTAGGCACTATTTATAATAAAATTATCTAAGTGTGTATAGAATAAATGATAAAAATAAAGCTATGGAACCTATAACCTATAGGCTCTATTGCCTTTATTTCTCCAAACCTATAGAATTTGCAGAGAAAATTTAGGAAAATTGATCTTTATTTATTTATCTTTCTATTGAACCATTTAAACTTATGGTAGCTTTAGAAAAAAAATATTTAACAAAAGTACCTTTTTTTTAAGTCAACATCATTGGCTTAACAGTGCTTGGTTAAAGCATTTTAATGGTTGCAGTGTCCATCTTTGAAGAACGCTTCCAGCAATCTTCCTGAGGTCTAATAACTGCACTGGAGATAACATGTTGCTGTCTCCTTTCTTTTGGCATAATTCATTAACTACAAGTTCTTTAATCCCTATTTTTCTATGCCCATCAGATGTATTTCAGATAACATTATAACAGCTGTCTCACTGACAAACCAAATAAGCATTTATTTTATGCTATGTCAAGCAAAGCTTGTTTGTTTGGAACACCGAGAAGATACAACACTGCTGCACCCCAACTCCTGGTAAACTGTTTTCTCCCTTCCTTTCCATTTTTTTCCTTAAACTAACTTAAATTGTTGCCGTCGGTTTACAAGGTTCATAGAAGTATGAATTGAAGATTAAATATTTTCCTTTGATTATCCAGAAGTTATTTTCATGGTCTCATTCTCATAGGTCGCCTCCCTTAAAATTCCTTATTCAGAATCACCTTTATTATTGGTTGCACAGCAGTTCAGTTCTCTTTAATATGCTTTTTATTAATGGTTTATTAATGTGAAGATTTTATTCACTATTTGTGAGTATTTTTATTATTATTTACTACCTTATGCAACTTTAAGTCATCTTGACTTTTGACAATTCCATGTATTTTCTAATAACAAACCAAAAAAATCTTGTCCTCAGTCTTCTTTGAACCCTTATTTTCTACAGTTTTGCTTTTTTATTTCTCCATTTTGATTTTAATACCTGTTTTGTTTCTCCTTTTTTTTTTTAATAACCCAATTAGAGATAGTTGCTACTATTTTGATACATTCTGTATTCAAAATCATGAACTTCTCAGAACAGTTGCCTTCATAGTTTGACCTTTGAGATAGAAGAATGTTAGGAGATACTCATGCACATAGGCTCCGTAGCTGTCTTTTTAGCAGTACGTTAACTTAAAATGTCAGAAAGCTTGTTCAGGTGACAATCAGTAACATGAGAAATGATCACTTGATATCAATGTTAGCAAAGCACACAAGACTACATTTAGTCCCTTCTAACAAAGAAGAGTCCATTTAGAGTGCCATCTCTGTAGGTAAATAGGGTTGAGACTCCAAGGCAATCTCTTAGGAGTATGAGACAACATTTTCCCTTTGCTTACTCTTTGTCTATAGTGAAAGATTTTTGCTGAGAAATAGATGACATATCTGATTTTAAATGAGAAATAAATACATTATTGGATTGGGCTATTGGCTATTGTAAATTTCTGTTGCTATAAATTTAATAATTTTTGAATAACTCAGTCTTTTTATCAATTCCATTTGGGAATTACAGAATACCAGACCTTTATGGATGTAATTTGAATTTGATTCTTTCTTTGTTTTACAATAGCCTAGAACTGAGGTATTATGATTCCTGGGCAAGCACTACCATTACTAAGGTATTGACAAAAATCATCTAATGTGATCTCAATTCTTCTTTTATTCATCTTCTTTGGAATTACTTTGGAATTACAGCACATAGTTTGAAACCACATTGGCTTAAAATAATTGTGCCCTCATGTTGACAGTCCTGCAATAGCTGTGTGGAGAGCTCTTCTGTGGAACAAAGAAGAGCTAGATAAAGATCTCACTAGAATTCATTTATAAATAAAAAAAAAATCTGCAAATAAGACTGAGAAAAAAAAAAGAATAAAAAGGCTTCTCGCAGATGGGACACGGGTATTCTGCTGAATCCTTATGTCATGAAAATACCTCCTGAACTAATTAATTTTAAATTACTCCTAAAGAATGATCTCTTCGGGGGTTGTTAATGAAGCTTAGGTGCCTGGGGAGGTGCTAATAAGCTTTTGAACCTACAAGGTTTATGTTCAAAAATAAGTGGTCAATCTGTTCTCACAGAATAGCTGCCTCAGGTCCACCTAAACAAAATACCATCAGAATTTGACATTTCCCACAATGAGTTATATTTGTTTTACGAATTGTATTTCTTTGGTAAAAAGAAAAAAAAAGGTAAAAGATTTCATGATGTCTATATTCAGATTGTGGTCACTCTAGAGTCTCCCCCAAAAAGAACCATCTCAAAACTGAATTGCCTCTAGAGGTATCTTTTGCCCATTGTTGTAGGGAAAGTCTCAGGAGTCTTGTAGGAAAAGTCTTGCTGTATTATATGATTTAAGACGGCCTAAGCCCAGGTTAGATGTTGCTTTCATTATCAAAGGAACATCTACTCCTGACTTTTTTATTTCATTCTAAAAATACACACAAAACAAATATGCTAGTTTCCCATCTGTGTGAATTTCCATATTTCACGTCCTGAATAATGGAACTGTCATACAAGCTAGAAGGCAATAAAGGTAGGACTCAAAAATAATTATTGTAGCACATGAAATTTTTATTTTTAACTGCACTTGCAGACAAAAGAGAGAGGAAGAAAGAGAGGAAGAGGGGGAGGGAGAAGGAAGGAGAAAAGCTGAGCGGCATTAAAAAGAACTTCATAAATTTTAGCTTTTTATCTAAGCCACCCATTTCTGCACAGTATAGAAATACAGAAGTAAAGAATACAATATTGGAGTTTTTAGATCATACTGTATGCTGTAAAAAGCTAAAATGTCTTACCAACAGTAGCCTTGAATGTAATCATGTGAGGTTTTAGTTAAAAATTCTAGAAATAAATTACAGTAATGAAAATAACTGTGATTTGTTGTATTCTTATAAACAGACACAAGACCTCTTTATCAGAAAAAAATAGAACATTTTTTAAATGTATTACAGGACCTATTCTCTAAATCTCATGACTGCAATCACAATCCACAAAATATACATACTGTCATGTATTTTTCTCTTAAAACAGGTGTCTTCCATTATCTGCAAATATTTACAATTTGGTTCATTTGGTCAGCAAAATTAAATAGTAACTTATTTAGTGACAACTACAGCAATAAAAAAATGAACAACTTTTTGACCCAACATGAAACATCATGTTTCAAGTTAAAACTACTAAAATATTTGAAAATTCTTGGAGGGCTTTTGTTACAAATAATATCTAAGACCACTGTAGATGAAGGAGAATATTATTCCATATTTTCAACTTTGTTTCTTTGTTATATTCTACTGCCCTATATACTCAAATACATTCTCTCTAGGTTATTAAGAGGAACACTTCTTTCCCCTTTCGTGTCCTTCCTCTGCAATTGCAAAATGAGTGCAACAAGGAGAAAGCTCTGTAGGAGATGCCCAGCTGCATCATAGGGAAAGCTGCATTTCCTCCCACTGATTATGCTCTTCCCACAAAAGCCTATTTGTAATGGAATGGAAAGCAGAGTAACTGGCTGTACTGAAGATGAGAACTGAAGACACCTGGAGTGCAGGGGATTTGCAACAAATTCTGAATAGCACCTGCAGGAGCTGATGAAGCAGTAAAAAAGTGCAAGGAATCTCCCCTGCAGGTAATGCTACCACTTCTCACAGTAGGCTAAACTAAAGCTTAATGTGGAAGATTTTATATCTGGAGTATAAGGAGATGAGTAAACAGGTTGCTTTATTCAAGGGACCTGGAAAGTATAGTGAATATATGTATATAATATATATGTAGATATGTGATATATGGTGAATATATAAATATACTATGTAGTTACATAGTTATGTAATTATATACATATTATACTGTTATGTAATAAAACACACTGACATCTGTGCAGGCTAGGCAGTTCAGAAGATTTTTAACAGGAACGGAATAGGTAGGTATATTGGCAGGATACAAAACATGCATCACTAAGTATGAACAAACTGAAAAAAAATGTGGAAAATAATAATTCACAGTACATAAAAATTTCCTAGTTATTCAAATTCCTAGTTATGCAAATGAATCAAAATTAAGAATCTTCAATTAAAGTGTCATTTAAAATTGGAAACTGCATCAAAAATCAAAAGAATGGCTGATAAAAAAGTTTTGAAGAGAACCTCTTATACAAACACTAAATTAAAGGTAAAATAGCATTGTGATTACTCACAACCTCTTATTAACTTTAAGAACCTCAATTACTAACATTTGATTTTTTTTAAAGAAAAATATTAAATATACTTTCTGTTTAAACACAATCATTTATCTTCTTTTTTTTTTTTCCTGTCTGTTAAGAAGGGTTTTTCCTCCTTATGTTTGGGAAATTAAGAAAAGGATTGAAATAAGAAACAAAAGAAGGTAAATAGATGTGAAAAAAATACTTTTGATTTCTAGTATGATATAGGTAGAGGGACAAGGATTTAATCCACATTTTAAAATAAATAAATAAAAACCCAGATCATTCAAGAACTGGAGACACTTCAGAAATAAAGGGAATGTATTGTGGAGAGAATGTGTTGTGCAGCTGAACCATGAGGGAACCAGATGGCTGGCACTTCAAACAAGATTTCAAAAAGGTTGTAAAGGAGTTCTTAACATAAGAATAAGGTAAACCTGGCAGCTGGGATGAAGTATATAGCAGAGGCAAAGTGCTTGAGAGTAAATAGAGAGAAACTCTAATGAAGGATAGAGAATGGCAACAGTCAAACTGAAAGAGGAAAAGAACAGGCAGAATGGATTAAACTATTCTAATGTACAAGAACATTTCATGAATTAGTATTGAGTGTCATGCTCCCAGATTATGACAATACCTAACTATTCAATATTAGATTTATTTGGAAAAGCAGATTACTAACTCTCTGCCTATTATAAGGATTGAAAATCAGAGGATCAAGCAGTGGCTACTGTTTTGAACAGGCTACTGTATTTCAGGTTTGATAAATTTTCGAATTTGTAGCTTGTAAATTTTCATTAAAAAGTAATATTTATCTATTTATTTATGTATTTTGTGGTGCAGTTTTGTGTTTGCACAGATCTGTGTGCCTTGACGTTGCACTTTAAGATGCCTCCCCATCTTCCACCACAATTAAAACAGAAGTTTTGACAGAGGCTATAATGCACTTTCTTTCCTATGTACATATATGAATAGTTATTGTCTGACAGTAATACCTTAAGTTAGATAATAATCCTAGTTCGTTCTCTTATAGCAATGACTGACTCAGAAGCAGCATTTCTGTGTCTAAGCTATGCTGTCACTGTTCTGACTTTTGTACCAGTG
>JAUBNY010000458.1:123184-158717 GCA_032275445.1 Crypturellus soui | reverse complement strand
ATGTGCAGGGGGGTTGGACTAGATGACCTCTAGAGGTCCCTTCCAACCTTAGGCATTCTGTGATTCTATGATTCTATATTTACAAGCTAGTAAGACTTGCATTATGAAAATTTTAAGCCTAGTCTTAAAGGTCTAGTCTTTTGGGACAAGATGAATTAGCTCTCAGAGTGAAATACTTTATAATGGCATTATTCTGTTGCACTCTAAGAACCTCACCTGAGGAAATAGCACTCCTAGTCGCTGGGGAAAAAACAATACAATAAACTACACATTGCAATTTTAATATCAAAGGATAGCATTCCTGAGAGACAAAAGACCTGGAGAATTACCCACAAGGATTTGCAGGCTTGTTTTTTTCTTTCCTTTGGAGAATAGTTTGTAGTTCTTAATTAAGCCCTAGCATCCCTTTGGAGGCAAAACTGTGCATATCATTTTAAGAACATGGAGGCAAAAGCCTGCTGAATTTGGAAGGCTGAGAAAAGATGTTTGTTTCTAACTGGAAGAAAGAATGATTGCTTTTGAGTTCAAATCTGGATGCCACTTTTCCTAGAAAACACCCTGGGTAGAGGAAAACAAAGAAACAAAAATCTGTCTTGTCTATTTCATTCATTCTTTTGTTGTCAGAGAAAACTTATTTTTCAAAAATACAGAAATAAGAACCAAGAACTCATCAGGAAGCTATCATTACTGTTAGAATGGCTTTCTTATTTCAACTCCAGAAGCCACCTGGGAAAGTGCATCTAGAAGCTGCCAAGATGAAAAACAAAATTAAATTAGGTCCTTAAATGAAACTAAATGAACTAGACAAGGATTAACCCTCTAGTACCCGCTAATTCTCAAACTTGGGAAGTAGAGAGGAAAAAGCTGCCAAGCTTGCAGGTCCTCCCTAAATAACTTCCCTCTCCTTTTACCAATGCTGAATATAAGATATGAGGCTAGAGGGATTACTGCCAAGTAGACCAATGCCATTACAGCATTTCTTATATCTGTAAGGCATCTGAGTCTTCAGATGAAAGCAGAAATCTGTATTTTCTGACTGAAATATGGAATCATCAGCAAAACTGTTAATTTCTACACTGTCAAGTTTTTGTCCTGTTATTCTGGCTAGCTACACATACAAAATATACTTTAACCATAAAGCAAAAGATAGATTTACTACATATAGACATACTGCAATATTGCAGTAGATATACTACAATACTTCACTTATGTAGAAACATATTGGAACTGGTTGCCTTGTAAACTTTAAGTTTAGTACATCACACACAAGTACATAAGGCCATGTAAACTATCTCCTACAGCAAGCATGCTGCCTTGTTCCTATTTCCTAGTATTTCTGCTTTTCAAACAAACCTTCACAGCAAGTCCTGTTTAGAAAGAAGGTAGACTTAGCAAGAAGTCATGGAGGAGAATTATGTTTTATTTGTTTTCAAATATACACACCCTACTGACACCCCTAAATTATACTGATTGCACTTCCATTTATTGTAATACTGAGTTGTACTCACACATACAGATGGCCCAGCTGCTAGAGACATACTTCCAACTTTCACCTACCACACACAAAACTTTTAACTAAAACATTAATAATTGGAGCTGAAATATTCTATGCAAAAAATATTTCTTTGTGAGAAAGTGCATAGAACGATAATTTGAATTAACAATTAACCTTTAATGAATAGTACATTTTATAACTAAAGTTGATCTTTACTACTATAACTATAGCAAATCATATATATCCATAGATAAAAGCAGCTTACCTTAATAACATGTTTCAGCTTGTCAATAATTTGATTTATTACAGGATCTGTGCCTTTCACTTTTACTTCTGGATTTCCAGATTGAGCTTTGATTCCACTGCCAACCACACGATGAGTGTAGCTAGTTTAACAGACAAACACACACAAAAATGGTTTATCAATCTATTCTTTTCTCAAAGAACCATCTTCTACTCTAAATTAATTCAGCCCTCATAGCACAAACATTCCATTTTAATAGGATGCATTCATTACACACACATATTTTTAATAGAAAAGAAATATAGCGCAGGATAATTAGTGCATTCCATAAAGTAGTAGTATTTATTATAGCTTTAATTTTTCCACAAAAATTTACTACCAATTACAAATTATTATGAATTACTACAAAATCTACTCATTTTACTACAAGAAGAAAATAGTTATATAAATTTTGAGGGTATAAACTTTTAGCTCTATACACTATACTTTTTTTGTGAAACTTGTCTTTATTAACTAAAAACTGTATAGTGTTTGCCTAAAAGAATGACATTTTAGATTTTAAAATCAAACACCAGATTACATGTTCAGAACAATGTACATCCAAATAGAATAATTATTGAAGGACTGTATTAAAATTGCGCATAACTTATTTGGCATTACCAAACATAGCTGACATAAACACAGAGAGACCCAAACTAATTCATTAGACATATTTTTAGAAAAGTATTATAGAACCAGATGCTTGTTGAAGTGAGAACTAGAGGAGTGACTAGAACATTGCTTCTAACATGTTACTCCTAACAGAGCCAAAATACAGAAAATAAAACAAATTATTTCACAGAATTGTGTGTTTTATTAAAATGATATTTATCATTCACCTTTCATATCATCTTAGCAACGAAGATGATTAAGGGACTGGAACATCTATCTTATGAGGAAAGACTAAGTAAGCTGGGCCTGCTTAACCTGGAGAAGAGAAGACTCAGAGGGGATCCTATCAACAGGTACAAATACCTGAGAGCACAATGTAGGGAGGATGGCACCAAACTCTTCTGTGACCAGTGATAGGACAAGAGGTAATGGGTACAAATTGAAATACAGTAAGTTCCATCTCTGTTCCATCTTCTTTTCTGTGAGGGAGACAGAGCCCTGGCACAGGCTGCCCAGAGAGGTTGTAGAGTCTCCTCTGGAAATCTTCAAAACCCGCCTGGATGCCACCCTGTGCCAAGTGCTCGGGGTGTCCCTGGTGGAGCAAGGCAGGTTGGACTAGATGATCTCTAGAGGTCCCTTCCAACCTCAACCATTCTGTGATATCTTATATGTAATACTCAAGTTATGCAAGAAAACCTGGATGTTTACACTCATCACATTCTGTATATTATGAAAATAACCTCCATATGTTAGCTGTTGTTTGCATACTTTACAAGAGAATATCTATATATCTGTCTTAAAAATATTTTGTCACATGTTGCTCTGCAAGAAAAAAAAAAGAAAGAATCATATCAAGAATAGAATACAGAAATATCTAATTCCTATTATTTTTAGATGTTTGTATTGCACAGACAAAATAGCATCTTGAAATTCTGCAGACTCTGAGTTTTAAGAAAAAAAATTCTAGTGCTCCTAGCATCACAGAACTCCTTCTGTGCATGAAACAATCAGAAGGTTAGTACTCTTTACTGTCTGAGTTTGCAGACAGATGGAAAAAAATGTCTCAGAGGAGTAAGGCCTTCTCTTTCTTAGGCCATCATACATCGAACACTAAAGAGGAGAGTTGAATTAAAACATTGTTTATTTTATCACTGATCCTTCTGGCAGGTCGAATAGGGAAAAAAAAGAAAAGAGGGAGGGGCCAAATAGCTAAATTACAGATGGTGAAAATTAGCATAAAGAATGGAATATGGAGATAAAATCATATAAAAAAGACATATAAAGAAAAAGACGAAATAAAAGAAAAAAAAGGATAAAACAAAAGAGGGATAAATTGCATTAGAAAAGAATAAACATACTTCCCCACTTCATAGTACTTAAGAGAGTGCTAAACAATGAATCATGCTTTCTAAACCGATGTTGCTGCACAGCAACAATTTGTGATCTTGATGCTTTGATTTTGCTTAAATATCACCTTGACATGAAGCAATTTTAAAAATATTCCTAAGGATGCACACAAGGACCGAGAGTCTGTTTCTAAAATGACTGTCCATTTTCATAGAAAGATATTAACCCTTTCATACAAAAAGATTCTAAATCCTCTGTAGGTCTCAGAAATTACAACTTGCCTTCTACACGTGACAAAAATCATTAGCTTCTTTAGGCATTATATACTTCACTTTGATAGACACTTCATTTTGACTAGAAGTACTGCAAAATGCTTGAGAAGTTAATTTATTCTGAGACCTAGCAAGGGTTTTGCTGACAGATACAAATTCAACAATCTTGCATTGCTTAGGTCTTTTAAACATCCATGTTTTCACAGCTAGCCCTAAAGATTTAAAGGACCAAACTTTATTCATTCTGCATTAGAGAAAATATATTGTGATCTGTATTCAAAATTCAGGACACATTATATCAGCTAAAGATAAATACTAAAAATAATAAGCCTATTACTAAGGCCATTACTGGTTCACTAGTCATACTGTTGAAATAGATGTTGATGCACAATCAGGAAAGCAAGGCTTAATGTAGTTAATATAGTTCATTAGAATGTGGCAGTTGAAATGATTTTTAAAAGAATCTTCATAGCACTATTGAATATGCTGGATATATGAGCATTTGATATACTCTACAAAATGGTAATTTGATTTACAGCAGGGTGTCTTTTGTGCTCATGCTAGTGATGGAATAAAAGTTTTTACTGGTGAGTGTGCGAAATCTGCTAATTATCTGCTAGACTTGAGGAAACATTTAGCAAAGTTATTCTGGTAGTTTCTAAAAAAACACAAACAAGCAAAACAAAAACTTTCCCAGACGCAAAAATCCATCTTTCATAGTCAATTGTATAAATCAAAATAGGTAATTCTGTATGGCATTCCTTACTGCCTTCCCCCTTTCAGATGAAGAATATGGTTCTAGATGGACAACTGTCATGGTTTAGTAGTTTAATCCTGCATTTTCTCTTCATACTGCAACAATATTAAAAAAATATCTTAAAAGGGTAGGGTGTTCTTTGTAAACGTCTCTTTCATTTTCTATTTCATAGCATCTATAGCTTGCATTCTTGCCTTCTGCCACTCAAAATTCCTGGATTAATACCTTTTCTAAATTAATACCTTTTTCTAAAGAAGATGAAAGTTTGGTGCATGTTTTCTTCTTTCACAGCTTTCCCTGCCAGGTTACTTTTCCTTCCTTTCAAGAAGAAAATTCACTCAGTCACCTATCCATCAAGGAAGCCACTCACATTAGTTGCTCAAATTGCATCCCTTCTGACTGTTCAGAGATGGGTTTGGCTTTTCTCCATTGGGCAAGGAAGGGGAAGA
Organism: Crypturellus soui; assembly: GCA_032275445.1. NCBI lineage: Eukaryota > Metazoa > Chordata > Aves > Tinamiformes > Tinamidae > Crypturellus > Crypturellus soui. Next base: position 153,502 of record JAUBNY010000458.1, on the reverse strand, counting down.
AGCTGAAGCCAAGAGAGTAGGTGCAATGAAGTAGAGACAGGCAATGTGCAAATGTGCAGATAACTCCGTCACTTTACGTGCATCAATATTGAACAACATCTAGATCATAGGTGCAGGTGGTAACACAGCCTCCCTCTCATTTGCTCTTACTTGCTCTGTGCTGCTTCTCTCCTTTCCACTCTCTTTTGGAGTGATTCTTTCCATCCCTGAGACAACGAAGCAAATCGGTGACTCCCCATAACTTACCAGTCTGTTACTTTGACCATGAGCAGCTTGGAAAAATGCTGTCCTCCAACCTTAAACTTCATGAGATAATATGTACTCGCTACCCTCAAAATAGATCAAACGCTGCTCTGTGCTTTTTTCTATGATCCATGTCAGCTTATCCTCATGGTGGTTTTCTTTGTTTTAGGTCCCCGCAGACCCCAAACAGCTCACAAGACTGTATCTGTAGTAGTGAAATCTTTGGGTCCAGGACTGGTACAATAATTACTGATTTTGAAGACCTCGATTTTATTCTCAGGTCTATAGATATTCCAACATGTTTCCAAGATTGACTTTTACAGAGGTTATTGTGTCTTTCTCTAGTCTAAACAAAATTCTCATATTTTCCATGGAATTGGATTATTTAAATTTCCCAAGATTTTTACTCCTTCGAGGCTTTTTAATTTTGTATCAGAGAGCATCTGACCTTGGAACCTAGACCTCAGAGTCTAGATGCCAATTTCTCTCAAGAGCATATCTTATAAAGCATCACATATGGAAAGTAAAAGGGTGAATGACAAATAAAAACCTAAAAGTCATTTGCATGAAACCAAAACCAAAACAAAACAAAAACAAAGAAAAACAAACAAACAAAAGAAAGGGATGTAATGCAATTTGGAATTCAGAAGCAAAAAATGCTTTTCGTCGAAACTGATCATTCTGATTTTGTTTATCACGTCACAGCATAAATTTTGAACAACCCTTTTCTGCATTGCTAAATGTTACAGGTCTCAGTATAGAACCTCCAAGTGTTAATACAGTTCAACATACTGCAGTAGATGAACCCTATTGCATATTTTTTCTGGCATTAGATATCCTAACTCGTATTAAATTTGCTTTTACTGAAAATATTGTATTTTAGAGCAATTTATATTAAAAACTGTTTTTTAGTTTCCAATTTCTTGTAATTACAGGCACTGACAAGTCACTAGGTAAGTTGAAAACTTGTTTCTTACTTCAGGTGTATAATAAGGCATTCACAAAGTCTTATGAAGCGTTGTACTATTGATTCTTACCACAAAAACAAGTTTATGAAAGTCAAATCTTTCTGCTTAAACTAATCATCTGCTGATTGAAAGAAGATTTTTTTCTGAATACAAAAATTCTAACCTTACTTATATGTTGTTCTTTTATTTTCCAAATTTCATTGTGTTTAATTAAGAAATGTCTATAAGTACAACATTTTCAGACAGCCTAATCTGTACTAAATGATCTGTCTGAATTAAATGAGCTATTGGGAATCTGAGCATGATACATAAAACTTCATCCCTGTAGATTTTCATTTATATGCAAAATATGTTTTCCTTAAGTTGAGGAAAAATGTAAAAATCTCAGACTCCGGGTTTGAGTGACTTCATTCATTATGAAGTTTTAATAGAGCATTAATCACTTTCTGCTTTTTTTTATTCCTAATGTACAAGTAATGGAAAAACATTTTAAGGATCCCCACAGAGGTAGTCTGACTGGAGCAAGTTTTGCTCGGATTTGAATCCTGGGGAAAAAAATTGACAAATTTCTTGTTAGAGAACTAATAGACCTGCCATCTGTGCTCATTTCTTCTGTGCAAGCATAGTAATGTATCACATCACTTTAATAGGCAGTCTTGGTCCCCAAGAACTATTCATTTTCATCAACACTGGAAAGAAAAGCAAGCACTGATATATTTGTATTCTATAAACATATTTTAAATGATAATTAACAAGTTTCCTATTTTCTGAGTTCAATATATGAATATTCATATAAATTGCTTATTATTCTCTATTGTATCTATAAACACAGTAGATAGTTTGATTTAATTGTATCAATATCTCTGTTAAAAGAGAAAGTCAAGTTTTGCTAATTTCTTGGTTCATGAAATTTTGAAAAGCTATTAGAAGTAATAAATATAAGAATTCTCTTAAGAATAAGCCATTTCTTGATATAGTGCTTAAGACAGATCTATTTCTCTATACCACTTCAGCATTAATAATCTGTATCATCATGTGAAGATATCAAAATACTGATACTTTATATTTATTGTCAACAAGTGAACGTGATTTTCCATTTCTTTACACTAGATTAATGCAGTTATATCAATGTAGAATGGATATAGGAGATAAAATCAATGATAAAAATCACACAAAGTTTTGATCCAGATCCAGCTTCCCCAGTACTCAACTCCCAGTGGTCATACTGTTTTGATTCAGATCTGCCACTCTTTAAATATGACTCTATACATATCCACGTTACTTCAGTATTACTTCAGTAACAAATATTTTCAAGTTAAGCCAACTTTATTTAGGGCAACCTTTTGATAGGTAAAGTTAATAAATGTATGAATTATGGAACTCAGGACTGATTTTAAAGCTCTCAACTAAAAATTTCTTCAATTTTGTTAATGAAAGTTCAACTCTGATATGCAGATGTGCATTAGAACCAGAGTGAATGAAGAAATATAAATATATCAAAACTCTGAGCCTCACCCATACTAATATTTAGAAAATAGTATAATCATTTCAACTGAATCTCATTGTACTAATAGTTTAACACAGAAAGGCAAAGAAACAACAACATAAAATATTTCAAAATAATCACTCCCAAGTGTGGAAGAGTCTACATGGCTTTCTTGGCACCAGGACTTGCCAGACATAAACGTGTATTAGCAATGTTTATAGCTTTTTGATGGAGGAAAGGGGAACTAAGTGTGTCTGATGGAAAGAAATAAACAATGTTTGCCTGGAGATTAATGACAGGACTGTCCTTGAAAACAACATTAAAAAGTAAACAAACCTGTCTGGATATCAGTAGCGACAAGAAACACAGAATCACAGAATGGTTAAGATTGGAAGGGACCTCTAGAGATCATCTAGTCCTACCCCCCTGCTCAATCAGGGACACCTAGAGCACAGGGCACAGGGTAGCATCAACGTGGGTTTGAAGATCTCCAGAGAAGGAGACTCCACAACCTCTCTGGGCAGCCTGTGCCAGGGCTCTGTCTCCCTCACTGTAAAGAAGTTCTTCCTCATATGGAAATGGAACTTTTCCACATTTCAGTTCGCACCCATTACTCCTTGTCCTATCACCGGTCACCACTAAGAAGAGTTTGGCCCCATCCTCGCTACATTCTCCCCTCAGGTACTTGTATATGTTGATCAGATCTTCTTTCAGTCTTCTCTTCTCTACACTAAACAGACCCAGCTCTCTTAGTCTTTCCTCATACAATAAATGCTGCAGTCCCTTAATCATCTTCATGGCCCTGCACTGGACCTTCTCTGGAAGCAAAATGTCCCTCTTGTACTGGGGAGCCCAGAACTGCACACAATACTCCAGGTGCAGTCTCACCAGAACTGAGTAGAGGAGGATGATATCCCCCCTTGACCGGCTGGCAAGTGAGGATATCCTCCTGATGCAAGCCAGGATCCCACTGGCCTTCTTGGCCACAAGGACACGTTGCTGCCTCATGGCTAACTTCTTGTCAACTAGCACTACCAAATTCCTCTCCATGGAGCTGCTTTCCAGCAGGTCAACCCCTAATCCATACTGGTGTCTGGGGTTATTCCTCCCCAGGTGCAAGACCCTTCACTTATTTTTGTTGAACCTCATGAGCCCAACTCTGCATCCTATCTAGTTTCCTTTGAATGGCAGCACAGCCCCCTGGATTGTCAACCACTCCATCCAGTTTTGTATCATCTGTAAACTTGTTCAGGGTGCACTCCGTGCCCTCATCCAAGTCACTGATGAACAAGTTGAACAACATCGGGTCCAGTAGTGACTCCTGCGAGACACCATTGGCCACAGGTCTCCAAGTAGCCTCGACTCCATTTATTACCATCCTCTGGGCTCTGCCATCCAGCAAGTCCTTAATTCCCTTCACACAAGGATATATCCAAGAAAAATAGAAAAAAAAATGCAAGGGCAGGAAAAGGAGAGCTGAGGATATAGACTGGGATTCAAACTTCCTGCTTCCTCTGCTTTTAGACATTTGGAATGCATTGATATTAAGGAAGTAAAAAGTGTTTTATCACTGCTGTTCTCCAGCCCAGTCCCAACTATCCTGTCAGACAAGCTTTTCCTGAGAAAACTGGTGATGTTCTGCATCTATGTTAAATTGCTCAAGTGATCAAGTTGCTACAGGATCAATATATTGAGAGTGTGATTATATTGCCTTACAGCTTGTGTATAAGAAGTCCCTTCTAAAGGAGATTCAGGTTGCTCATAGCTGCCACAAGTTTACAGAGACACAGTCTGAGGAATAGGGTAGGGAGGGGGTGTTTGGTCATTTTTGTGGGAGCCAGGGTGTTTAATGGAGCAACATTTAACTAAGTTCAAGAGAGTTGAACAAATCAAAGAATTACTGCAATCCTCAAAAACATGTGAAAACATGTGAAAACAAGGATGTGGGATGGTTTTATAAGACTACACACTACTGCAAAGTAAGCCTTAGAAAATAAAAATCTAAAGTAAGTTCATCATAATTATATTGAACTTAGTCACTAGCTGTTGTACTATTTCTAAAACAGACTGAATGTAGCATAGATACAAATATTTCAAATACTCTTTTTTCATTTTTAAAATAAAATAAAATGACTTTTGCATTATGAATTTCTTCTAGATCTAAAATTTGGGCCATACTTAAAAAAAAAATCATACACACTCATTAAATTCATGGAAAAAATAAGTATGGAAAACAACTTACTAAAAATTATCTTATTTGTTTTTTAGACAAGAAATAATTTCTCACAATTTTGGGGGCAAAAATGTGTCTAATAAATAACAAAAATAATGACATTAAAATGTATCTGATAAAAATATGTACCTATGCATATTTTGTTCAGTGACTCTAACTGTCTCATTAAATGAAGGAATGCAGGTCAGCCTTAAAGCATGTCTTCATTTGAAAAATAAATGTTATGTCTTTGGAATCCTCATTTCAAATAGATATTTAATTAAAATTTTATTTCTTTGGAACTGGCTTCACTGGAATATAAGAAATCACACCAGTAAAGTAACTCTTGCAGAATCTTTCAGAATGTCTCAATGAATTTTCAAGTGTAATCTAGACCTTAGTGTTTTGCACTACATGAGAACTATCAGCCCAATTTTATTTCTGTTCTAATACTAACGTTGCTAAATGCTCAGAAGTATCCCTACCCAATCTTAACAACCAAAAATCTCAGAGTTTTTTATTGATTAGAAGACCTTTCACCATAATTTGGATGATCAATCATGTCCTTTAAAAATAAATTCTTAATAGTCAATAATAAGTGCTAAACAGGTCACTCTGAAGGCCTTATTAGATAAACTGGTCTCCACTTGGAGAATTCCAAAAGAACCATTTTTTTCCTATCAGTATATATGTAGCATGTGTTTAATAGAATTGCTTTACTAGGCACCTGAAATTCAGTGCAAACTGTACATCTAAATTAAATAAGACTGGATTTTTCTCACAAAGACCTTCTATTAAAGAAGAAACTACTAAAGCTAAATCTTCTTCATCAGAATAATATATTCCAAACACTGGAAATGCAAGTTTTAAGGCTTTTTCTTAGCACAATAAATCAATTCTGATCACACCTAATATTGATGAAATGTCACAGTTGTGACAGTTTTCAAATATACCAAATTTGACTGAATCTGCATAACTCATTAAGTTAATCTATTTCAAGCTATTTTTTTTCTATAAAAAGTTTTTAAAATAGTATCTTTTACTGATAATTTTCTTTTCTCTCTCCCTTTTTTGGGATATTATCTGAATGAAGCAATCCATATTAAGTCAAAGAACTCTTGAATAATTCTGCTCAAGTTTGAAACCTTAAATATATTTAATTATAGCTGCTGTTATTTCCAGTTGTAAAGCTAATATCTGTATAATGTTATCAACTTCAGGGACTTTTTTCAAAATGTAATCTTTACACTTTTTCAAAAGCACAATAACGAGACAGATTCTCACTGGAAAGATACCATGAAAAATATGGGTCATGTCAATTAACGATAGTGACTATAATAAGTTATTAGTTGTTGAGGTCTGAATTTCACAGCAGTATGTTCCTAAATTCTGGGCAGAGAGACTATTCTTTATGCATGATGCAAAAGGAAGTCTACAAAGAGCGAGACAAAACACCCCAAATAACAGCAGTATTTTGCCAGAGACTTAAACTAGGAAATGAGAGTTTGTCAAGCAGCACACACCCAAAATCACCTTAGGGAAATGGGTGACTGACTCACTCCAGTTCTCCACCACAAGAAAAAACACATCTGAGAGGGAACTGCTATCAATCTGCAATGCTCCTTAACAAATAAATGTCCTCTAGTAATTGCAAGCTCCACTGAAGAGAAAAGAACTGAAGGTGAGCTTTGAGACAAATATTTCACTTAAACTAGGTGCCTTGGGTAAGTCACATGTTTAAAATTGAGAGAATAAATTCTTATTACATTAGAAAATAACTAAACCACAGGCAAATGCAAGTGCACTAAATCTAGATAACTAAGGACAACAACATTTCCTTCTTTTTCCAGTATTCTTGAAATCTTCTTACAGTCCTAATAATTCTACTGTATCTCAATTTAATGGAGCAATGAAATGAGAGATATTATTTATCATAAACAAGCACACAAATGTTTATTGGGGGTAGATGGCAAAACAAAAGGAATTATCTTAGAAACAACACAAACATCTTTAAAATACAAAGTTGCCAAACTTAATTAGTTTCAAACAGAGAAATATGCTTCTGTATCAGATGCTAAAATATTTCTACTTGAAATGGGCCAAAAACTTATGTAGCTATGGAACTATTTAGGATACCAAATGTTGGAGACAGAAATTTGACATTCCGTATTTTCTCCAGCATGACACTTCGGCATATAACCCAAGGTATCCCCTACAGACTTGGAATTTACCTGATATTTTGGGGACTGATACTTGACACAACGCTGACATGGTCAATATTTGTCTTGCAGCCATGTGGAAACTACAACACTGCAAATCACATGTCAAAGGTGCACTCGCACAATCCGTTCTTTGTTATTGAGTGGTTTGTTTTTTCTGAGATAATTTATGGAAAATTAGCACAAAATGACAGTTATGCTATGGTGAAGGACTATCAAGCAGATAATAAACTTGAATATCATTACCCACAAAAGAAAAGAAGGTCATTCAGCAAATAAGGGTCAAATGAAGGAATTGGCCCAAGCTGCTGTGCAATGCCAAACTCAATCTCAGCAAATGCACTGACGTAAGCCATTTCATAGCCCTTTTCCTGTTTATTCTCAGCAGTTAAATTCTCTTTAAGGATGAAGCTTTTTTTTACTGATCCTTTCAGTAATACTCAGAGTTAGCAAAAGATTGATGGATTCATAATAAATACATTAACTAATTAATAAGTGGGCCATCATCCCTATGGCATTTGAGTCACTATGTCATACTAGTTTATTTAAATGTACATGAATGAAGATGATGCAAATTGGCAGCTGATGACATATTCAAGACATATATTCAAGACTCTTTTGGTTCAAAATGTTTTATGATTCCTGTGAGCTTAATATTAATTCTGTAGGTTTAGATTTTTATTTAAAAAAAAAACATTTTTATCTAAATTCCACCAACTTTCAAAATAGAAAAATCCCACAGAATGTAACGTTATCTTCTGAATGTAACAATATCTTCAGGATATACAGGGTATAATACTATTTTTATTTAAGCCAGTTTTACACTTATGTAAACACGATGACTTCATGTATGTGTGGCAGGAATGCCAATCCGTGGCTATATTATTATACAGTTTGGCTCAACATTATTTTTCTACAGAGGATACAAGGTATTTTGCTGAGAAAAAGAGTTTTCTCAGTACAACCAAATTTGTTCAGATACCAGCTGCTTTCTGGTTTTGTAGCTTTGTTATTCAAGGCATCTTCACGACTGCATTTGCATAACAAGAGCTGCATTAACACCTCGCAGAGCATGGTAGGTGGCACAAGTGAAGAACAAATATGAGTTAGGGGTCAGAAACTCTACAGCAATTTGTACTCTAGCAAATAACAGTAACAAGAGCATTATAGGATAATGCCAGTCATGTACTAGAGTTACTTAACCTTTATGGGAAATTAAGCACTTTTTAGCATATTTTATTATTTACAGTTGCGCAAATTTTTTGTTCCTCTCTGATCCTTAACTAGCCTTATATGCAAGACAAATATGGCTGCCTTAGCTTTTGACACTTTCAGCCCTCTCTGACAGGCATGCTAGTTAATTTTTAAAGTGTTTCAGAACTGGGCACAATGAGTATGTGCTTTAAATAATGTTATTCTCAAGGATATTGGCATATGTATGAAGAGCTCTGATTTCAGAAGCCACTCAGCAGAATAATCAGCTGAAGATTCTACAAGAGGCTGAGGGGTTGTGTGAAGTCAGTGCAGAGGTATTTGAAGTGTCCTATTAAGACATGCATCTTTCATCTCAAATTTTATTAAACATGCATGGAGAAAAATATTTTTAGGTTATATTTTTTCAGTATCAGTCAGAATAGGAATGATGTAGGCACTATGTACACACTGCAACACAATACCAGAGACATAAGAAAGTTTAAAAATGCATTTGAGAAGGCATTTGAGTGTTTCCTGCAGTATTTTCAATCAAAAGGGTATATTTGTTCTTGCCCATATGTATACTGTGCTATACATATGTTTCTTAAAAAGGATAATTCATTCTTTGCCTTTTGTATATATATGTATGAGCTAAGGACGCTTTCATAGCTAATATTACATTCTTTAAAGATAAGGATTATATGGGAGGTTTAAGAGCGTTAATAAACTTTTTGTCTTGTCTTTTTTTATGGCTTACCTTTCCATGCATTTTTCTTCATACATTTCACTCAATTCACAGTTGTTATTATTTTCTTTTTAGATGTGAGTGTTTTCTTTTTAGCAGATAAAATCTCAGTGGACTACAGTAGTAAAAATTATTTGTAGAGAAAAGCAAAGAAGACCACATCTCAACTCCTGATAAAAACAGTGGTTCAGTTTGAATGTCACATGAGCCTCATTAATTGTTTTCCATTTCACACCACTGTGTCAATATTGCAATGAAAATGTGGCAGTGATTCAGTTTCACCTTTCTCTTCCTGTCCCTGCAAAGTATAACATAACAGAGACCTTAAACAAATATGGTTTAGCTTTCCCCTGAGAATGTCCCTTTCAGAAGAAGAAAGATGATAAAATGGTTATCACTGGGATTCCTCTGACCTCTCTTTAGCTATTAAAATACAAGGAGTTTGTTGCCTAAATTTCCCCTACAGTTAACTCAGAGAAAGAAGAGCCTCTTGAGAGAAATTCAGCACCTACTGCCAGATGAAACAACTCTCCATATTCACTATCTAATGACAGAGCCTAGACAACTAGGCTAGACACATTACTGAACTTTTAAATTACAAAATTGAAATGAAATTTCATTAGTCTTGGGGACTCACATTCAAGTCATGAGCTCACTGCAGTAAAGTCTATTATGCTCTCTTTCAGTTATGTGTTTTTAAAGACATAATAACTGCTACATGTCTATCACAGAAGGTACAATGAAAAGATGATTATTGCAATGGAAACTGTTATATCTGAGCAGCAGTTGGATGTCAGACAACCTTATATTTTTTTGGAACATGCAGTTCAACATGTGCTAGAAAACAGTGTAGCTACTGACAAGTTTATATTACTTTTTGTTCCAAATAAAGCTCAAAGTATTCCATTTACTGAAATCTTTGGAAGATATTGACTAAACAAAGGAGAACACTTATGAGCAATTTATAGAGATTGCAATGGACTGCTGGAAGCCCAAATGCTTCCTAGTAAAAGAAGGCTTCCACCTTAATCCTTTAGGATCAAAAGGAGAGGAAGTCTACTGTCTGTTTTAAGTTTGGAAATGTCTGCAGTGAAATTGTGACTGCTTAGTATGCAGCTTAAAGAGGGACTCAATCTAGGCAATACAGCTCTCAGAGATTTGAATTTTAACATCAATTGTGATATTGTCTTGGTTATAGAAACTAATATCAAGTAAGTAACATGGGGTTCAAGGATAATGTAAGTCAAACAGTCCATCTTCCCAATGGGAAAAACTGTCAAGAAAAGAGAAGAAAATGGGGTCAAAGAGCTGAAAAATAGTTCTTACTTCAGGGAAAATCACCCTGCAGCAAGAATTACATGTCTGAAAATATTTAATACATTTTGTGTTGCAAAAATACACAATTCTTCTCTCTCTATTCAAACATATATATGTTTGTGTCTGTTTATGAATGTATGAATATATACAAACACACATATTTTTGTTAGGACCTACAATTCTTAGATTTCACTATCTCTATCAAATATCATAGATCCTACCAAAATCATCAAGTATTTATGATCAACAGGGGGATTTCTTAAATAAAGAAAAACCTAGTTCAACATCATGGAACTTGAGAAAGCAATGTTTCCCTTGTGTCTGTACATATTCCTGGTTTAACAGTTACCAATCAATTGGAAACTAGTTCTTCAATATTTCAAAAGTATTGTAGTGGTATTTCAGCCATGGCTTGTATGTCATTGACCGACGTTAGGAAAGACACAGCCTAATTTGTTAGGCAAATACTGTGGAGAATGAGCATTTTAAGAAATGGGTTCAGTAGCCAGCACCGTCAGTTTTGGTAAACAAAAATTATTAAGTATCTTGAGCTAAATGTAATTTTATCTTCACAGATAAAAAAATCACACTGCTTAAGGATTATTAGATCCTGCAGTGATTTTTTTAATATAAATTCTGTGGATAGATAGGCTATATAAATAGAATATAAAGATTTTGTGAAACTAACTCTGTACAGTCAACTGAGACGGTTAAGCATCATGATTCAGATCCATGCACCATGCAGATGCATGATTCAGAATCTGGTTTATCCCATGTATCTCTGGTTTATTCTACACACATTTCCACACTACAAATGCACAAGAGTCTATCTTCTGTTGGCAGAAGGAAAAATCAGTGAGTCATATCAGTAGGTTATTCATATACAGAATAGGAAAAGGATTATGGTTTTGTTGGTAATAGTTGGGGGGGGAAATGGAGAATGAGAAAGATTCTTATATTTTTATGTGCATGTACATATGTATGTTATGCATATGTTACTGGATAAATGATTGATTGTGATATCACAAATCATGATTTTCATGTTTAATTTCTAGCATGTCATCCTAATCATTAGGTTAGAAGCCCGCAGTCACTCCGGAAATGCCTTTTTTTTTTAATTACCTGGGGAGGAATAGCCCCAGGCACCAGTACAGATTAGGGGTTGACCTGCTTAAAAGCAGCTCCACAGAGAGGGATTTGGGAGTGCTGGTTGACAAGTTAATCATGAGGCAGTAATGTGTACTCATGGCCAAGAAGGCCAATGGGATCCTGGCCTGCATCAGGAGGAGCACTGCCAGCAGGTCGAAGGAGGTGATCCTCCCCATCTACTCAGTTCTGGTGAGGCTGCACCTGGAATATTGTGTCCAGTTCTGGGCTCCACAGTACAAGAGGGAGGTGGAGCTTCTATTGAGGGTGCAACATAGAGCGACAAAGATGATTAAGAGACTGTAGCATCTATCGTATGAGAAAAGACTAAAGTGAGCTGGGCCTGTTTAGCCTAGAGAAGACTGAGAGGAGATCTGATCAACATGTATATATACCTGAGGAGAGAATGCAGGGAGGATGGGGCTAAACTCTTCTCCATGGTGCCCAGTGATAGGACATGGGGTAATGGGGTGCAAGTTGAAATACAGTAAGTTCCATAGCCATGTGAGGAAGAACTTCTTTCCCATAAGGGTGACAGAGCCCTGGAGCAGACTGCCTTTTCTGGAGATCTACAAAACCCACCTGGATGCAACCCTGTGCCATGCACTCTAGGTGTCTCCACTCGAGGAAGGGGGTTAGACTAAGTGATCCCTAATGGTCACTTCCAACCTTAACCATTCTGTGATTCTGTGTGAAACTATTCCATGCGAGCAGGAGAAATTGCAGCGAGTCAACAATCTTTTATGTCTCCTGAAATAGTCCTTAGCCCAGGGAATTCTGGGACAAGAGCAGGGGCCCTAACCCCTCAGAGACTAGAGACTAGCTGACTAGTGTTACCTACTCTGGTGGCATACTTTTAGCAATTAAAATAAAGTGAGAAGGAGCTCTCTTTTCAATAATTCCAAATCCTCCTCCATTTTTTTTAATGTGCTCCAGAATGTGAATCTGAGATAACTTTAAAGAGACTTCTAAGTTGTGATCCTTGAATTGGAACTGGACTGTTTCACACTCTATCCTAAAACAGTTTTTTAATAGCCAGGAAGGATGCTCATTTTGGCAAATAGTTTAAAGAGTAAGTGGTGCAAACAATAGAGAGATGGAGTCGCACAGGAGGCAGTGCAAACCTCTCATGGATGGAGGGATGAATACATGGATGGATAGAAGCCAAGGGAGAAAAGAGTAACTCTGAACAATCAGATTATATCAAAGTTCATGGAAATTTTTGAAAGCTAGGATAGTATATCCTAACAGCATGGAGCTGGATTTAAGGATAAAAGTGAAAGGATACGACCCTACTGACTCCTTAATGTAAATCATTTCTAGCATCACATCACAATTTTGTTTGTGTTCGTGGCAAGTACCTCTTTCACCCATCCTTGTCTATTGCATATTATATGATTATTTAAGAAGTGCCATCCAATTGTTGATTGACTGAAGTCAACATACAATTCGGGAGCATTATTTGACTCAGAAGCGGTTTTGACAGTAAAAATAAGACTGCTAAAGAAGAAGGTTTTATTGTGGTAGAACTTTGTTAAGCACCACTCAACCCCTTTTGAAATAATACATACCTCATCCCAAATTAAAATGTCACCTTTATTTTTATGATTCTTAAAATGTACTTGATATCATTTCTTTATTAATCTAACTGATAAAAGTATCAAGAAGCATTCCATCTTCACTTCTTTGGAACAGGCTGACATGACTAAATCAGCAGCCTATAATAAAAGGTATAAGATAAATAAGAAATTCTAAGGTAGACATTCCGTGTCTTTTAATAATATGAATTTACCAATGGTAATTCCAGCAGCACTTCAGAATCTGTTTAGAATATACAAATATTCAGGAATACATGCCTTGTTGTTAGTGAATATTTCTGAACTCATCCACAGTTCCCTAAATTGCTTCATAGAGTGCCATTTTTGCTGGAGTAGAGTGACTACTTCTTTGTAGATGAGGGGTCGGAAGCCTCGAAAAATGGACAATCAAGCCACATAGCTACTAAGAACAACTCACAGCCCCATATATCATAAGAGACAGCAGAAAGCTGGGCAGGGCAACAGGGCTTTCCAATGGACTAGAGCATTTGACACAGAATCTTCTGAATGTTTAATTTTTAACAAACCATTTATTTCCTATAGAAAACTATTTAATTGGGTAACTTTTGTTCACATCTGCTATCTATTTATTGCTAATAAACAACATATTATGAATAATTGTTTGTGTGCATGAAAATCTCGTTGGATGGGTTGCTGAGAGGAGAAAATTAGAGCACCAGCTCTCCAGTATGCCTCCAAAGCTGGCAATTAAGTGGGTCAGAATAGTATAATTAAGAATAGTGTCCTCGGCTGTGGGTTAATCAAATATTCCAACATCTGAAGCTCAGTGTTAGGCATGAATCTTAAATTCAGCATGCTGTGAAAAACTACTCTACTCTAAGTCCTCCAAGCACAACAGACAGGATACTTGACGCAGTCCATCCAAGCTGAAAGCAGTTTCCCTGGTGGCAGTAGAGAATGACAGCAAGTGCTATAGACAAAAGACAAAAAATCTCAGAACGCAAAAGTATCCCTGATACATTATAGTTTGCTTTGTCAATACTCTGAGGATTTTGACACCAATATACCTACGGGATAAAGTGAATTAGAATAAATTCACTAAAAAACACATTCGAATGAGATTTCAAAACCACTGGAATTTTTTAATCTCAAGCTTGTTCTCAGAATTGTCAAGTGCATTTTCTTGGGGAAATATCTGCATGAGTGTATTTGTTAGTAAAATGGTCCCTGTCTCCAGCCTATTAATATTTTTCAAAGAAAATAAGTTAGTAGTGAAAACTTCCTACTTGTATTCAAGGTACTTCCTTCAAATAAATCTTCTGAATAACTTTCAGAGTGACTAATAGCTTGTCATAAACTTCATAATATCAATGTAATAATTTTCAGAATGTAAATATGGAATAAGAAAGTCTCATTTCTGTCTCACTCTCTGAAAATCACTGGGACTTCAAAACTGCTTCATCAAGAGAACACATTCCTCAGAAAAGTGCATGGCCTTGAATTCTACATTTCTTCCTCAGTAATCTCCCAAAGGTTCTGATTATTATTTATTTTTGATATCTTTGAATATACTCTACAGAGATCTGAATTGTAATCTCTAATTCTTTCAGTCTTTGGTTTATTTGTCTCATGTGGTTAACTCCACTTCTTTAAAGGTATGCTCTACTCATTCCTGCTCATGAGTTTGTTCTGTATTTCACTCTTGGAAATAGCTATCTTTTGTTTATTTCAGGCCACTTGATTCCTGGTTTTTCTTTCACTGCATGAATGTTTAACGATCTTACTTGGCATAGCCTTGAAATCTACTCATATTTTCTCATATTGTTTGAATAGCACAGTAACACTCAACTCCACAGATATCCAAAATTATTTTATTTTTAGTTCCTAATAGTAACTGAGGAAAAATTCCATCTTGATGCCCGAATTCCTAACTGTAGTCCTGAAAGCTCATGGAAGACTTTTCCCAAACTGGTGGCATGCTTCTCTTTTTGGTTGAATGACTCTTAAGAAAACTAGTCTTTTAGCTTTTTCTTATAACCAAATGGCATTTTTTCTGATTTCTTCAGGAGTTTAGATGCCTGTCTTATCTTGCTAAATAAAAAGAAGGTCAGGACTGATTGATGGCCATAAGCCCAATGGCACTTACTGAATTTTTAACCACTAAGGACTAACTTTATCTGGAACAGATTGGCTATATCCTCATCACACTGAAACTGTTCCTGGAGTCTCATTTTGCCCTGATAAGATGCTGTGGTTCTCAGGTACAATTATCATTTATTATGATTTTTAAAATAAGACCAAAATGGTGAGGGAGATAGGTGGTAACCTGCCAGAGGTGTATCATTATGGCATGAAGCTAAGGTTATGCAGAGATGGACCATGAGAGGATACGGAAGCATTTAAAGATGCGATTCTTCCTGAGATAATTCTGGAATGATGCGTAGTGTGGATGCAGTATGACTTGCTGACAAGTCTTTCAACGTACTTTTCATCTTTTGGAAATAGTTCCTGGAATAAATTTCTGTGCCTTGGATTGAGTGGTTCAAAATAAAGTCAGAGAGAAGACTAACAAATAAGCAGTAAGAATGAAAAGGGAGGAGTACTCAAGTTTGCTGCCTAGGCATCTTTTATGCAATGGTGTAATTGTACTCCTGCTTGTTCTTCTGGTAGCTTCTTATTCACTGATGAGGCCATCAGTGGCCTACAAACTATCAGTCATTTCTATTTCTCTCTCCTCACATTAGTCCCTCTTTCTCTCTCCTGACTTTGACCCACTATGCACTTGTACATCTGCACCAACAGCAGCTTTTCAGACAAGGGCCATACTGCACTCAAATGGCACATAAGAAGGAAAGAAAGTGGAGCTTTCTTTCTTCTTGTTGTTTCTTTTCTTTTTAGGCTACTTCAGTTGTTTTTCCCAGCTTCTATTCTTCTATTCTATTTTGGATGTCCTTTTATCTGCCTGATTTCATCCACCTGCTGATGAGCAGTCTTATTTTGATGCAATACTACTAAGAATTTTCTAGTCCTTCTGAGGGATCAATAGGATAGGATAATACGCTCTGAATTCAATTCAAGACCATTTTCAGACTCTGAGGTTTCCTCCATTTCACTTCTATTTTCCTTTTTTCCACTTTTCCTTTTCCTATCCTTTCCTTTCTTTTCTTCTCCTTTGCCGATAAAATGTGTGTTGAAACAACCGTGTTTGTTATAAATAAAAGCAAGGTATTTTTATAACCATACTCCTTACAGTGAAGATCTGATTCCACTGATTCCAGTACCAACATGAGTTACTAGGGTTATAAGAAATCTTGTGAAAAAGTGGAATAGGTTCTGGAAAAGATGTGGAGTTCTCATCTGTGAATTTTTGCTTGTAGTCTTGTACTGCCATGGGTCTGCAATAGATGCTACTACATGGCCTGTAAGCAGCAATTTCATCTGAACGCATGGCTATTATTTTGACCTTTTCTACCACTTCATAATTTTGAGAGACAGTTAGGATATATTTCTTGCATATACCTTTTGATATCATATATCTTTTGGTATATTTTTCAGTAATTGTAGAAGAAACACAATATTTCACAATGAGTATTTCACAGAAAAAATAACTAAGTTCAAAGTATTCACGACACATACCAGAAATATTCATTATTCAGCTCTTTGATCCTGTTGCTCTGTTTTCAAAATGGAATTGAGAAACCAAATGGCAGTGAATAATTTGTCAGATTGTAGCTCTCACGGAGATCAATATTAATGTGATCTGTATTTTTCTGACACAATCAAGACCCAATCTTGTGCTCCTCATTTAAAGGTATGTTCAATTCAAGGTCAAAATCTTTTACTGAGTCTACTCAATGATTCAGTCCATGTAGATAGTGAAAAATGCAGGCCTCTGTTGCAAATTAGATTCTTTTTTTAAATATTATTGCTTTGGACATCTTAGACAAATATGGAAATAAAGGTGTTACAGACATATACTTATTTTGACTTGTAGCATTTTTAAAATATAGCAGTAATATTATAAAACAAAAATTATAGCAGGGATTGTCTAGGCAATCCCATAATATAAGTATCTTTCTTACCAAGATGGGTAGATGCATGTCCTGCCATAGTTCCTCAGTTGCCCACTCCCTTTGTCTTAGATGCATTTCTATCAACCCAAGTTTTTGAAATTGTTCAGATGAACAGTTTTGAACTGTTCAGATGGTGAGCAGAATTTTCAGACTTCTCTGGACATACTTCCACCTGAATTATGTTTCCAAGATCTTTAGCAGCTTTTGGGAATGGCAGGCCAAAAGGACATTATCACTATCTTCAAATACTTTGGATCATTTTAGTAATATTTCATAAATCAGAAAAAATCCATTTTTTGCCAATCAAACATTTCCATTGCAACGAAGGAAACAATGAAATGAAGCCAAATTTTGAAGTTCTGAAACCAGCACCTAATCACTGGACCATTATTTCCCTTTTTATGTGTGTTTACATCAAGCTTTTGAATAAACAAATAAATAAAAATTTGTTAGTGCATTTGTTAGTTAGTCATTTGTTAGTGCACCAATTCAATGAAATTTAATTTCTCTGGAGGAAAGAGTGCTATTGTAATTTTTAAATTCATATGAGATTACAGAAATATGAATGCCAACAGAAACTTAAAAATATATATATTTAACAAGCAGATAAAACATCCAGATAAAACAGAACCCATAATAAAAGATAGATTGCCAAGATTAATTCTTTGTTACAGCTATACTAAATTTACTTTTTCATTTGGATCTGACTTAATTTTGTAAACAAAAATGGGATCTATAAATAATAATAATAATAAATAAATGGGTCTCCAAGTCTCCAAGCTTTTTTTCTTCTATCTTCAAGGAACTTTATCATTTTTAACCTGAAGGTAATGTAATTAATCCCTGAGAAAATAAAAATGAATGAATCAAGATTTTAACAATGCTTCTTGGCTGCAATTTTTGGCACAATTTCCAAACATATTTTAACTAGGTCAAGTTATATATTAAATTGCAGGAATACTTCATATATATAATGCCAAATACGTATTATTATTCTTTGTTGGTTCCATCCAGACAAGGATGACATCAGTTTTGTGAACGTAATTTATATTTTATATCTGGCACAATATTTTAATCTTTTTTCAGTTTGGGCCTCCTCCTTTTAGCTACAAAACATAAACTCTGATCAATACATAGTACTGGGAGAAATTTTTATGGAAAATTGTTAAGGGTCACAATAGCAAGATTTGTAGGTGATGGGGATGAGCCACAATGTAAAGATGAAAACTGATGACATGGCAAGGTCAGTCTGACTGTATTTCTCTAAGAAGTGTAATTTGAAAAGTTTATTTTTTAAGGGACTGACTTGAGAAACCTGTGATGAGGAAATGCTTTTTGGCATAAACATTTCTTCCCAGACACTGACTGTGGACTTCTGCTTATATTTCTCTAATCTGTGGTTATTCATTAGGTTTTAATTGCTTCTGGAATGGTTTCTGCCACCTGTGTTGCCTTATGCTATTCAGCTCATATTGAGATCTATGGAAAATATAAAGTAATGGAAGAGTATTGACAGCTCTTCAAAGACTCAAGAGACTCTTCAAAGTTTACACTCTGAAATTTATCTTGTAAGTAGCATGGTCATTCAATAAGAATCTTATTTACCACTGGACTGGCATTTAAATAGCTAACTTCTTTCTGAAAAGCCTTTAGATCTTTTCACTTAACTATACTTGAGCTTATTTTTTAGCCTTCTTTGGTAATCAAAAGAGAGGAAGAGGCACTTTATTTAGAAGGAGATTGACTATGTCCTGAAGTGCTATTTCTCTTTCTCAGCTATACAGAGAATAAGTGCGGGGGCATCTAAGATACAGTTCCAATTCTCACACACAAGCACCTACTCCTATTTAAAAACGTAGGATAACTCAGACAGACCAGACACATTTAGGTCTGAGGACCTAAAGGAGACCTGCACCCTATGGCATGACACACAGAGGCAGAATACCCAATGTGTTTCCAGTGGCACTAGGCACTGCCTAAAGATAGCATCTAGCGCCATGTGAGATGGTGTAGATACCCCATCTGGCCTCCGAATGCCAGACCAGATGGGCATAGACCTCCTCTGGCTCCTAGACCACACCTGAGCAGATATTTGACTTCTGGAAGATATTGCAAAAGTATGTATACACTTACATGTCTGAACCTTCCCTCCATGAACCCCTACCTTCCATGCACTCACACTGAAGTGCCTGAAGGTAAGCTGATATAACATATAACAGTGAGCAAAAAAATTAGTTAATGGCAAGTTAATCCAAAATGTTCCTCAGATAATCAGTTTAGTCATCCCTTTGAACTAGGGCCAAAGAATTTTTACTGAAAGCATAATATAAAATATCTGTGTGAACTAAGTATTGATTTCTAATACAATCCTTAAAATGCAATTTTAAAATATTAGTCAGCCCTTAAGAGACCCAAGTTTAGATATATGTAATACCTCTCAGCTACTGCTCCAGACACGTATGAGTACCCTGTAGCTCCAGTGCCATATGTGGTAGTTTGTGCATGCCTCCAGCATCACATTTTTTGGGGAACTGAATCACACTCTGCAGATGTAGTGATTATGTCAGTGGAGTCTCAAAAGCAGAAAACTGCATTTTATCAGGTGAATCATTCTGTAAACATCACTAATTGTATTTATTAGGGACCTGAATCCATTGTTTAAACACAGTTGTTTGAAATGCCATCAGGTATCACACCTGCTCAACAGCTGCTGCTCCAGAGCTGTGCAAATTTCCCATCTTTTAAATATTCTGGAATATATCAAATGGCACACTAGAACCCTTGTGCCTTGCTAAACTAAGGCTGGGCTTATAACTCCCTGAGCTGTAGTTGGGAAAGTTAACATATTTAACCAGAGTTATAAACTCATATTAACATTACTGTTCTTAACATCTGTATAGAATGGGTCCTTAATTTTTATTTATTTACTTGAATAAAGGTCAAACTCATACCAACATGAGGCGAGAGGCATAAATTTAACCCTCAGATTTGGGTCTTTAATGCCTTGTGTAAATTCCATATGTGAACTTCACTAATTTTTAATATTACACTCTGGGTTTTTCACACCTCCTTTGCCTGTGCTCTAAATCGGATGCTTGCCAAAAAGCCCTGATCTGATGGCTGTGAACTCAAGCTAATATAGCAATCCTAATGAGGACGCAGTACCAGGCTAACAAAGATGCACAGCTTTTGGATTGAAGCTTGCTGGCTTTTAGCCAGCTCTGAGCACAAGTGAAATGAGCTTAGGTTTGTCTGCAAAAGACCAGGAAGTTCTGCTGTGACTTGCAAGAAAGTGGATTCCCAGCACTTCATAGAATGATCAGCTAATCAACAGAGACAGGTGTTGCAGGGCAACATAAATGGTTAATGTTTGAATAAATATGGTGTAAATCAAGAAAGTATGTTTTTGAAATAGTAAAACTTGGGGAGAGTTCTACATGCTACATTACTAGTGGTGCAAGCATTACTCTTCCAGGCACTTCTGGTCACCAGGCTAACTTAATCTACTGAGAAGATTAAAGGAAGGAAAGAATATGCAACCATATATTATGCAGAAAAAAAAATCATCACAATGTCATGTAATTTACAGATCAATGAATTGACTGTGCTCTGTTCCTGAATTATTAAATTTCTTTGTTTTCAGTACAACTTCTGTAGTTCATGCCAGCACCACATGTTAACTTACATTTATGCCACTCTGTTAATAGCTACTCTACCCTTTCACATAACTACGATTTAGCATAACTATTAATTTCTCTGATGAATCAGTTTTATAGTTGAAAAGAAGTTAGTTCTGTGTTTCTAAAGATTGCACTAGGCCTGTGAGCCTGATCTAACTATCAGATAATCAAAGAAATATGTAAATGATACATATTTGCTTAAATAATCCATTGAAAGAAGTTGAAAGAGGAAGAAATCAATATACAAAATCTTCTCTAGGTGTAACTGTGTTTTTGCTTTAAAATATTTTTAGAAGTCATTAGAAGTGAGAAGCAAACCATTTAATTAAAATAATAAGGAACACTAATGTACAATAATTATTTTTTTCTTTGAGATTATGATGAGCTCTAATATTATATAGGATTCCTCAGTTTAGTTAAGAAGCAACTGGTAACTCTAAAGTATAAATTTTAATGGCAGTAAAGCTGCTGTGTGTAAGAACTCAAAAGCCAAAGTCACGAATGAAAAATAAAACCACAGTAATTTGTACTTGGAACTGGTTTAAAACACTTGAAAATACATGGCATCAATGATGAAAATTTAAAAAATTATCTCATCCAAAAGCTACAGTAATCCATAGTATCCACAGTAATATTATTTCTACATTTCATGTCTATAATTATAAATAAATAAATACTTTTTTTTTTACATTCACTTTAGGCTTGTTAATATTCAAGTCACAGTAACTATATATCTATTTGCTGATATGTATATCTCTATATTCTTATGTATATATATACCACTTCATACATATTATAGTAAGTAATTTTCAGACTGTCATAATTTGTTCCAGAAAACCACTTAGAATACTGTAAATAATTCAGTTCAATGGCCTTTGTTCTGTTATATACAACGTATAACAAAAATAAAGCAAGAAGAGTCTTTGCTAAAAATTGCTCTAAGCCATCACAGAAAAACACAGGTAAAATACAATCACTTTTATTTCTGGATTAGAAATGGAATTTTCATTACAGTATTAAGCTAGTCAGCAATTATTTTAGGGAACAGAATAAACAGGGTGAGTGGCAGTTATTGCCATTTTTTAAAATAAAAAGGATTGTTACTATTATGTTAGGTGTGGTGCTCATCTAGAAAGTGCTTGATAGATGTGTTGAGAACATGGCTTCAGATAGGGCCCTCAGAAGATTTAGTAAGAAGAAAAACGTAACTTAAGGTGATTGTTGGCATTTGACATGACATAATCACTTAGCTACTCTACGTGAAATTGCCTAAGATAATGATAACTTTGTTTATATATAGAAGCAGAACTTTAGGATCCTAGTTATATTTTCTGATGAGTGTCAGTGCCAAGGTAGGCATTTTGATGCTCAGTTTCTTGCATGTGCCTGTAAATCTTTTTGTGGAGCATAACCCAGTTTAAAAACAGACTTGTGATGCGGCAAGTCCCTGACAGAGATCGGGATTGACTGAGTATCTGCAGGCAAAGGCAGTCCATGATTGCAGACCTGATCTAGAATTAAGGGAATGCTTGGTCTAATTCTCTACTCTGTCACAGACTTTCTGTGACCTTGACCAAGTCCTGTTGCAGGCGTCTAATTATTCATGTTGAAATATCCAGCTTTCTTTTAAATGAGTAAAAGTGAACCTCTGAGCAGTGCAGTTCCATTCAGACAGACAAACCTGTGAAGTGCAAAGCCCTGTGGAAGCTAATTTGCTCCATTTCTCTTCCAAGATTTCCTTATCAGCCAGATTGCAGGAGTGAAAATACCTAAAGTAATTACATTCCAGTAGCTATGAGACCTTCCTCAATACATATGAAAAAAAAAGAAAAGAAGCAATTCAATTAGCTTTTCTTCTGCTCAACATGAACCAAATAATTATTTGAAGAAAATTCAATCAGAATCAGAGACAAAATCTAGATTTTCAGATTTCCTGATAATTTTTTCTTTTTACAAAGTAGTTTCTTCAGCATTGTCAGCATGTCTAGCAAAAGGGACATTGGATGACTGTTTCACTGAATCTCATGCATCAAAAAAGTTAGTTAATTGTTTGGTAGATAACTATGGTTCCTATGGTCTTTAGCATAACTGAGTAGGATTGATCTGTCAAACTGCAATACCCTGTTCTAATTATTGTCTTCAAATAAATTTAATGCAGTAGTATGACTACAATTTTATTTTGTCACATCTTCCTTTTAAAGTAACGAAAATATTATATTGCAACTGAAAGAATGACAAAGTAAGCATTTCAGAAAAGGCTGAACAGGTTTAACATGATACTACAGTTTTTCAGGAGTAAAACACAACTGCATAGAATTCCTAATCAAAGGCCTTGGAATCAATGATAAGATTATCATAGCATTTCTTTTCTTACCATAGCATCTAATTTTGCTTCAGATTCTAGAAAAGTTGGACGGCAAAGCAACTGCATAAATAAACACCTGTCACTTTTCAGATGCGTTTTCAGAAAAAAAAAAATCATGATAGTGAAATTGGAATACTTAAGGAAGGCCACTTATGTTACCCAGGAGAAGAGAAATCAATAAAAGTTCATGGCTCACAGGTTCTCATTGATTGGAACATACTGGTAGCACAGTAATTTCAGAAACCAATGTAGAGTTTGCCAAGCACACCACATTTTGTGATTGTGCACAATAAAGCATTATGACCTAGAAATAGCTCTCTACACTTGAGGTCTTTGAATATCTTAATGGGTTTGTCTCCAACATGGATCATCTGAGTACTGACCATTTGAAATGTATTTCAGAGAATTATAAAACTCACATAACATAAAACGTTAAAAATAATAATAAAAAAAATCCATAAATTATTGTAGGGTGAAGAGCACAAACATTACAAAGGCAAAAGAGTAATATTTCAAGGAAAATTGTATTTTGTGAAAGGCACTCAAATGCCATGTAAAGCCCTTAAAAAAAGCTAAACTGTTCTGTTCATTCATTATCGGTTGAAGATATCGCTATCACAGCCTATTTGTAGATGTCACCATGTGCCAGTAATTAATTTCAAACCAATAAGGGGCAGGAGGGGAACAATCATTTCTATTCAGAGGCATATTTCAGTTAAATTCACAAGCAACAATGGCTTGCTCTATCAGTTACTTACTATTAAAAAAAATCAGGGTATGTCCGAACAGTATTGTAGCTTTTTCTAACTAGTGTGATACACTGTGAACACAATGTACACAGTTCCAAAGGACAAAGAGCTATACAGTGCATTGATTCCTGCTGCACAAAAGCATATTATTTAGTTCAAGTAAAAATAAATAATATGCATTTTTTCCCATTTAAGTTTACTAAGTTAAGTTTAATTGTTTTTGAGTCACTATAAAGTATACTACTTGGTAGTGATAAAAATTATTTTATATGTTAGAAAACATGAAAGTAATTGTAAAAATATAGAATATAGTGATATCTCAGGTATTATTCAAACTTACTTCAGATTCTGACCAAATGAGAAGATTATTGATTTTCAAGCAAATGCTTGGTCTTGGATCTTAGGTGGTCAATGGTCAATGCAAATTTACAGCATTACAGCATGGATTACACTATTGAGAAGCCTCATGACTGCTCTGGTAAAACCTAGAATGTGATTTTACCTTATTTTCCATTTTGTGTACTCTTTCACCACTGGAGGTGAACCAAAGCCTATTGACATTGAAGAGTCTCTTTTCATTTATTAGAACCTGCTTTAATAACACTGCAAGCAAAATAAGTGTGTAATAAAGAAGAGAATAAAAGTGTTTATAGAGCATAAACATCATTCAGATAAATTCTTTGACTTGGGCCCATAAACAGCACTCCTAAGTCAGTCAGTCACTGGCTTTCAAATTACCCATCTGCCTTTTTCATATTCATTCCAAGCTGTCCACCTTATATCCAGAGAGATTACACATGACTCTGAGGGACAAAAAGACTTTTGTAAGTTATTTATTTTTATTTGTAAGGAATACTTAAGCAAGTAAAGGAGCAGTCCTATAGCTAAGACTGGTTTCAGGATTGCACTCCTCATTTCCTGAGTAGAAAAAATGATTAACTGAAGATCAGCAACACCAGAATTGTTGTTTTCCTTCTTTTCTATGTGTTTTTGTCAGAACTGATAAAAGCATAGTTGCAATATGGAAGTCTCCATCACGATATGTTATTCTGTTTGGCCTGATCCTGCCTAATTTTCACAATCAAAAGAGCTCAGGGTCATAAGGCATGGCAATTCTCTTGCATGTTCCTTGACCCTCTTCCATCACTTTTGCTATCCTCACAATCTATATTCACATGGATATATCTGTTTTGAGCCATTTGAAGACTGGTTATGTCTATGCCCAGGCTCGATAAATGGTTTTATAAGCTTTTTCTTCAGTAAAGTGTTCATCTATAACAAGACTTGACAGTGAGTATATTTTGCTTCTTGACAGTGAGTATATTTTGTTTTTTACAGTATTTTTTTAAATGCATCTATCAGACTGCTCCCAGATACCTCACACTCCACCTCTGTCTCTACAGCCATATAACAGATGGGAGAAATTGTTAGTGCCCAAGCATGGATCTATGGTTAGTGAATCTGGTTTGCTTCTCATTTACTGCCTTCACATCATTCAGTAGAATCTCTAGTTGCCAAGAAAGGCAGGTACTTCTACAACTTTCTAGCATGATTTGTTTATTCTTCCATATTTCCTTCAGATGAACATTTCGGGCTCTAACATAGCACCGTCTGTCTGTTTGTATATTTCTACTTTTCACACTTCTTTCTTTTCTTCCTCTTTGCAGCAATGAAATTATATTTGCTTGTTATCTAAAGGCTCATTGAACCTTATACTTCAGCAATGTGCCAGAAGATTATTTGACTTTGGGCCATGGAAACAAATATTTAGATGGATTTTTCCAACTAGCCTAGCTGTCTGCTTTCTTTAAGGTAGGTATGAACGTTAGAAAGCAGAAGATGGAGGCCACAAGGTGCTTAACTCAGACCAAGACGTTAGCACAATTTACAACCTAGATTTCGTGTAAGTTGATGAGATGGAGGTGTCCTGAGGCAAGGTTTTAACATGTGCATTATGAGCAACTTTTTAATATGTGCATATACCTTGTCAACTGTGGCTAATAGTCTGTGATTTTTGCCTCTTCCACAGAATTCTCTCATTTTTCAGTTCAGCTTCACATTAGTTTACCATCATCATCACTAAAATCTCCATGCAAGTACAAAATGGCTACACATCTTCCCAGAACCCTTGATGTTGCAATTGGTCTGACCCCAAGGTCCAAGCTGTCAAGTTTTGAAAGAAGTTTCAAAGAGAAGGTCTTTACAAGTCTCATCTAGACTGAAACCAAGTTTTTCTATAGAAAGCCCATATCTAGCTCTTCTGTGAAGACAGCAAACCTGATCAGGTCGGGCAGCCACATAGATACAGTCTCGTAACTCTGCTAGGTGGTAGTGTCCCTAAAAGCAAACACTGAATAACAATAAAAGCTCAATCTCCAGTACAACTCATTAAGGTAGTAAGCTCTTACTACTGTTTCTATCTTGTAATGCATTCTATGTTTTAAAACATTAAAGCAAAACAAAAGTTAGGTCAGGAAAGTTGCATTAAATGCAAGCACAAATCCAAACATCTTGAAAAAAACACTGTATTTTTTTTAACTTTCTATAAGATGCAAGGATAGCTCTGTTTCCAGAGCTGATAGGCAAAAAGGTACATCTTGTTTCACTGAGTTCCAAAATTTCCTTGCTCTAAATAATTATGACTTCTAACTACAATAAGGCTTCATTTGTATGTAACACAGCCTTATAGTACAAGGAAGAACAGCTAAGGTACGCTGGAAAAAGACATGGCCAAGAATAGACACATAGCAAGATATATGTTTAATAAGGTGTTTCTGCCACACCTGTTATTTCAGAATTCCTCCACAGACAGTTATGGTTTCATGTTTCCTATTGCTCTTGTCATACTAATGTTCTCCTTT
This sequence comes from Crypturellus soui, assembly GCA_032275445.1. Lineage (NCBI taxonomy): Eukaryota > Metazoa > Chordata > Aves > Tinamiformes > Tinamidae > Crypturellus > Crypturellus soui. The sequence goes on along the minus strand of JAUBNY010000458.1, from coordinate 126,685 downwards.
CAGACCCTCTCTTCAGTAAGCACCAGTAGGTGCTTTTATGATGCCACATGCTGTTGCTCTTCTTACATCTGTTTCTTCTGTTATTTCACTGTATTACAGAACAAAAGTGGTAATGTAACCGAGTGGTAACAAACTCATCTGTTAACAGGTGTTTTTGAAAAAGGAGTGCTAGCATTTAACAATCAATTTTCCATTATACTTGTGTATCGATTTTCATAAGAATTTCCAGTCTAATATGCAATTTAGTAATGAATACTCTGTCAAGCATTTGCATTATTTTGCCAATGTAAAGACATACAAGTTACAATAATTTGGCTTATTTTTTTTTTGTAATTGAATTTTATATAGGAAACATGGCAGCATGTATTTTTATGAATTGAATAGAAGTTTAAAGAGTTTTTCTTAAATTCGCTTTTTGTGGTGAAAAAACTACTTTTTTGTCATCCAATATAATCAAAAGGTCCATGTTATCTTCTTTATTAGGAAAAAGTCATAGTAACTGCATATCCCTCTACGCTCAGATTTAAGTCTGGGAGATTTATTTGAGAAAAGGTTGAGAAAGGGAAGATTTTTCCTAATGTGCTACCTTTTCCTCATAAAACAACAATTTCCCCAGAACAGCCATCTAGTATTCTTGCTGTTATTTCAACTAATTGAGCTATTTAAGGTGGTAGATAATTGGGCACATCATGGACTCATCTGCTCTTTATTTCCAGTACTTGAAAGATTAACAAAATGAATCCAACTGGCAATAAAATCTTTAAGAGCTGAAACAACTGTTTGGAATATAGCCAGAACTAAAGGTAGTACCTTACTCTTAAAATGCTTCATTTTTAAAGCAACTTTGTCTTTACCTGAACAACATTTATCATATTATTTCCATTTAGATATTCAGAAGAAGGCATGTTTTCTTAAAAGAAGCCATGATCCTTTTTGGTTATGCAGTTATTAGGCTTTTGCCTTATTTTTTATTCTGCATCCATAACTCAAGCAGAAATAAAAATGGGCAGGTGTTTATAGCCAAGATCAAAACAAATTATGACAACTCTTTTAAAAAATCTTAGTTGAAAGAGTCTTTGTGGATTACCCTCACCTGAAACAAATGATTTTCTAAAAAATAAAACACAAAATTATGTTTAAATAGAAAAAGAGAATCAAAGTGCAATCAACAGGATAGGCTTACCATAACACTATTTCCTAACTATTTATATAATTCCATCTTCTGCTTTGATTCTCATTAATACTAGAATGGGGATACACTTATTTTTCTTAACTTGATCACATTTATATTCCTGCAACACCCTGAAAAAATACATTTTATCTTTAAATACAAGAAAAATGTTATCACATCCTATTAGTCAAAAAATACTTTGAATTTTCTATACATTGGTCATATCTTTCTGGTGACTGAGCATTGAAAACTGAACACAATATTGCCAAATTTTATAAAGAGGAATATAACCTCTCTGATCATATTCTCTTTATGTGCAGTTTAGAAAATCACATACATCTTTCCATCTGCAGTGTCAAACTGCAAGCAAACGCATAATTAGCTAGGTAGGAAATGTAACAGAAAAGAGAATATTTATATCCTGCAAGGTCAAATCACATTTTGAACTATTCCTTAGCAAGGACCTTGAGTTTGCAATCTACTCTTTAGCAGACTTCTAATTTTCCCCAGTCCTATTCATTTCAAACGCCTGCAGAGACCTTTTTTAGTCTTTAGAGAACAATTGAAACTTTACATCTTTCATCAGGAGTCTTTGATGGTGCATTGACTACAATGAGGTGCAGAATTGTAAAGGCTTCTTCTGTCCTTCTCTGACCTATTCATTAAATGAGATATCACACAAGCAGCCTTTGGAACTCCTTCTGAATTTCTGACCACATGGGAAAGAAATATGGTCGCAGAGGATAACGGTAGCTTCCTGTCTAGATGATCCATTTTCAACCCCCTCCCCTAACATTTTCCTTATATCTCTATTGTAGTTGAATGATCTCTCTGAACTTCATTTTCCTCTATTATATTCCTAAATCTTAAGAATTCTACTTTCACATTCTACTACTGACCTTTGCCTTGCAAACTTTTTGCATCATGCTGCTTATAAATATATTCTTTGAAGAATGTTGAGCGATAGTTTTATCAACATAATTTTTATATGTATAAAGATGCCTTGTACGTAAAATACCATTATCATCAAAATCAGCCAAAACAGAATAAACACAGAATTGCCTCTTGCTGATTATGATCCATTTTCATTCCAGATTCTTCCTAGAGTTTAAAAAGAGTATTTGCTATAAAATATATCACTTTTAAATATAAGCTTTGTGGAATGATGGTTATGCTTTTTTATTTTCTGTACATGCTGGAACACAGCTGCAGGTCCTGCATAGTACCTTACATAATGAATAAATATAAAATTTATTTGCTACATACAAACCATGAAATACAGTAGTGTTTATCGCAATGTGCACTGCAAATAAAATCACTACAATAAATGAACAGTGAACTGAAAAAAACAGGTCATAAAATAGGTCATAAAATAGAAGGCTGTTATAAGCTTTGTCTATTTTGATCTATTCAATTTTGTAATAAGCAATAAGAAAAATTATAACTAAAGAAAATCTAGTAAGCAATAAGAAAAAAAATTAAAAATTCAAAATAAAATCACTTTAAAATGAAAATAAAAGCTACTCCTTTCCATTAATTAAAAACTCATATTTAAAAAGGAATTAATACTTTTAATTAAATTTAGCAAGAAATGCTTTAGTCCTGAAGAATGTTTCAATTTTCAAAAAAGAGGAAAATGGGATAAAGTTGTAAAGAAAATATGATTTTGCAATCATCTATTGCATGTTACTTTACATAAGCCAAGGTATGCATGTTTATAGTTTAAATATATATGAGTTAACTATAACTCTTTACAATGAAACTCATCATATGCGATGTACTCATTTTATATTTTCATATCAAAGTTTTTTGGGAGAATACGAATAGTGCATGTGCATATTGATCTTGACATACTTTCACGCATCCAAAAATAAAGTTGCTCTGCATCACAAATGTAATTATTATATATTTTTTTTTTCTTTCCATTTGTAAAAGCTCCCTCCATATATGAAAACTGTTGTTATCAAAACCCAACAAGGTGATCCTGCTTTATGGATAAAAAAAACATGAATATAAATTCCAGATGTATGTTTGCTACATGAGTAAAAATTAACTAATGAATGAATGAAATAAAATAAATACATTAATATCTTTTAAATATAACTATATCTCCTAATCCTTAAATTTATACTAGATTCAGTTCAAAGTAAAGGCAAGACTATCTTGTTCTATTAAATCAATAGGAAGATGTCCTCTGAAGGAAAGCAAGACCATGCCCTCAGTAGTTAGAGAAATGAGGCATTGAACAAGCTTATTTGAAATCAATATAGATAAATGATGTTTAATGTTAAAGAAAATCAGACTTTTCTGACACAGTTTTACTCTCACTA
>JAUBNY010000458.1:80683-121231 GCA_032275445.1 Crypturellus soui | reverse complement strand
ATAAAATAAAATAAAATAAAATAAAATAAAATAAAATAAAATAAAATAAAATAAAATAAAATAAAATAAAATACATAGATGGACAGGTAGGCAGGCAGACAGACAGTCAGACAGATAGAAAGATATCTGGTAAATATTCCAATATTTACCACACCAATAACTATATTAAACATTTTCTTGACTTTTTGGAGAAAATTTTTTATTCCTTCAGAATATTTCTGATTATTTTACAACATAAATAACTGTTAAAATAACTTATTTTAAAAAGACATATATAACAAGATATCACTGAAGATTGAATGCTGAGTCCTTTATTTTACCCATATAATTAAGAGAATGTTTCTACAGATTGTGTAAGGTACAAAATTGAACAAAAAAAGATATAAAAGATATATAATATATTTTCTGTATCTCAGTAGTTTCCTGGCAAAGGCCAAAATAGTTAAAATGAGTATCAGCCGTTCGATTTAATAAAGCTTCTCTCCATGAACTTTGACTTAGAAATATCTTGGATTACATTTGTAATTTGTTCATCTGAGATGATAGTTTTAATTTGTAAGAGGTCCTATGCATTATAGTGAGCATTAAGCCTCCAGTCTTCTGATGCACATTAAGTAGAAGAGTCAACCAAACTAGAGTTTCCCTAGCACAGTCATTTTAAATTATTAGCCGAGCATGTTCTGGTTCACACACAACTCTGAGGAGAGTTTCTAAAACATTTAGCCTTCTTCTGAGTGAATATATTTATTCTATTATAGTAAGTGGACTGCAATTATTAAGATGAATTATCTGCGTATTTTTACCACAGAGGCCAACAGATATACTTTTTCTCTTGCCTCGTCTCTTTATAACCAAAAGACGTGTTTCTTAGCAACTTTTTTGCTCACAGAAAGTTCCTCACAGCTGACTCTGCCATGTCATAATCTGTGTTGTAGAAAAAAGACAAAACAAATATCATGGTTCTGAGAGCACAAACTTGAACCAAAGAGAAAAAACCAAGCTTAAATTGCTCTTTGCATTCTCAGCAATTAAAACTGATTGAGAAAAATAAATATATGGTTTAATATGTTTTAGTAATGGTTTGATAAAGTACACAGGAAGTTCAAATTTCATCATTATATATTATATTGCAGCTTTCCCAGCTTCCAAATAAACACCTTCAGAGTATTGAATAAAATGAAGTTCATAAAGGAGAAAGATGTTCCTAAAAAACTCTTTCCACAATAATATTACATTTCATAATTTAACAAGGGAAAAAGAAAGGGAAAAAGGAAAGGGACAAGGACAAGGAGAAGGAAAGGGAGAGAGAAAGGGAGAGGAAAAGAAGAGGAAGAGGAAAACTTAGGCTTACTATGGAATTTTGTCCTAAGGAAATCAGTTTCTCATTTACACTGAAGGCCATTTACAAATTTCTGGCAGGGCTAACGGGACTTAAAGTAAGTGTAAGTGTAATTTATGTTCTACTAAAATTGAAGAGTTGATCTCTCCCTGTTCTGCAGTTACATTCTAATGCATAATTTACATACAGCTGAAGCATTAAGGTCAGTTGAAATAATTAATTTTCAAAATCCTATGTAAACTCAGTATCAAACGTCACCTTTAAACGATTTGCTAGATGGCCACTAATTTGTATGATGTACAGTAACCTTTTCCACTGGCAAATCTGCAGTTTAGCCTGTCAATTAAATTAAGAAGCTGTTCATATCAGGGAAGATGTTCAAAGGATAAATGCCTTTCTGATAGGCATACCTGTAAAGCTTCTTGTCTTCTCAAAATATAACAAGATAAAATTTCATCAGTACCTAGCATTGACATCAATTATTTTTTAACTTGATCCACTCTGTTAGCAAGTAACTCAGAAGAGAAACCATCCTGGAAATATATCATACCAACTACAATACTTTATGAAATCAGATTGCTATAATTGAGAACTTTAAGCATAAATGAATAAACAATACACTGGTATGGCAGGCCTCAGCTTCGGTCTCCTTCTAAGTCACAGCTCCTAGCAACGTATATGCCCGTGCACACATCTGTATGCATTGTTCATTCCTTAAAGAATTGATTATTGAAGTAAGCAAAAGCTGGAACAGAAAGTTTTGTATAAAAAAAAAAAAGAATAGGAGAATAATTTTTAGATGTACCTAAGTGACACAACTATAAGTCCTAGTCTGGAAAATGACCAGGAATGAAGCTGCCTGAACAGCTATGCAAGTCCATACTTTAGTAGCCTCAGTCCGTTCGTCCGTTCTGAATAGAGAATCCACTAGTTTGATCCACTTTGATACTTTTATATTTTACTCCAGGCTTTCCTTGATTAAGTTATCAAAACCATGGAAAAGCAAGAAGGAGTTGAAACATGTACCGCGAGATTGATCTAGACCATTTTCGTGTCTTGTGTCTCAAAATTATCTTTACTGGCAACTTGAAGCAAGGCTAAAAAATTCATTATATAGTGCAAATATTGTTGAGTAAGAAATGAACAGCTGCAATTTTTCTTTCTGCTGAATAACTCTGATATCTTCTGTTTAACATTATCTTTATAGTTTCTGACCTGCTTCAATAAATCAAAGCAAAACTGGTCAGAAAACAGAACAAATATTTACTTTAGAATCATAGGTGGAAAAAAAAGATTTTTTTTCCTGATGTTTTTAAAATAGACACTTAACTCATCATAAAGCTTTCCTAAAACAATGCGCCTAAGTACAGAGTTTTTCTATACTGCCAAAAGAAGCCATTAACTGATAATGAACACTAAAATATTCATAGAATCCACTTTTTAGATCCACTTGTACATTTTTTTATAAAACCCAGTCATGTCAGTGATATTACAAAATGAGAGAGACAGAGCTGAAGAAAAAAAGACAAAATGCATACAAGTCAATATGAATGTGGATTTTAAAACATGACCAATCAAGACACAAGCAAAACTAAATGCTGTTTCCCTTAGGCCTACAACCAGAAAGAAAGTGTATGGCAGCAGAACTGCTATGTTTATTCTGCATGACTCTGGCATAGCAAGACCATGCCAATGGGGACCAGCAGCAACATCTCAAAACAGGGAATGAGCTGCAAGATTCCTTGAACCTAATTCTAATTTTCTTTTGCTCTACTCTGTGACTGCACATAAATCTAATCCAGTGAAGTTGTTCAGGTTATCTTAGAGCGTCTTCAGATAACTACATGAGGATATGTCTATACCTACCTGCTATCTTGTGTTCAGGCCCCTGGCCACACATGTCACCTATGTCTTCAAGCATACCAACAGCCTCATGGACATTTTACCAAAGGTACAGAGCTTGGTAGCTTAGACTTATTTCAGGCAGTTTGCCAGATATGTTTTATTTAAATATTTGGGCATGCTGCTGAAATCAGCATGTTCTGTGTTGCTTTAAAATTCCAGAGCAGCACTAATGAACACATGTATTATCTGAGATGTGATGGAGAAAATGGACCTGACACAAAGACAGAAGACTGAGAGTGACCAGGCCAAATGAATGAACTAAGAAAATGATCTTTTCAGAAAGAATGACTGAGGCAAAATTAGACTTGTCAACCCAGTGGCCGTAGCTATTTTATTAATTTGAGAGTGTCATTATCAGTCTGGAACCTCTTTTTATTTATTTATTTAATTATTGAGAGAGAGAGAGTCAGAGTCTTGCAATACTTTGGCAAGTTTCTTACCTGCTGCAAATTCATGTAGCTGGTTTATAACAGATGAGAACTTGGTGCACTAGTTAAATCAAATCCTTTCTCCTTAGCTAACCCAGTTTGCTCTGTTGAGCGTATTCCATTCTGTTTATTAACGAGAAAAAGATCTATGACCTTGGCTATTTTCCTGTGAAAACAATCCTTTCTCTCAGGATATAGAAAAGAAGTGTGTGAGGTGAATAGAGCTGCTAAATGGAAACCTGAGCACAAGAGTGCTATATGAAAAGATGTAAGTGGTGCAGTGGGAAGTCCCCTATGAGCTTCACAGACTGGCAGGTGTGACTGAAGGACCTCTTCCTCTGTGCTGGTGACATTCTCAAATCCTGAGTGTATTGAATAAAGCAGGCAGCTTCTAGCACCCAACATTCTGATAGCTGCCAGGAGGTTAAGGCTGAGACAAAACATAAAATAAATTAACACACTTACTTAATTTATCTTTCCTTCTAATATTCTGAAATTGTGACCAGAATACTTGTGTTTCCATTATGCTAGAGCATGTACGGGGATTATAAAGAAGCTGTCTGTTTTTTCTTTCTCTAAAGAAAGCCGCAATCTCGGTCCCAATTACTTGCTATAAATTTATATAGCACAGCTGGTGTTCTGTATAAGCCACTGGGCATTTGTTGACACTACACTGAACAGATATATTTACAGTTCTCAAGAGCAAGAGGTACGGTATTTGTTTTCAAAAACTCCTAAAACATCTGCAAGGTACATGAAAAAAATAAATAACGTCTACATCACCTCACTTCAATCAGCAAATGCTGACTATTAGGAATTAATTTACCTTCTACTATACCCTCGAAAGATTATAACCATTTATCTTAGCTGTCAGGTAAGGGGAAAGAAAAAGCAGATTCAAATTGCCCCAGCAATCCAGGCATTTTGGGATGGTAAAAGCTATGTGACCCTATAGATGGGAAATTCTGGCTCTAGACAATATTGTCCATCCTGGGATTTAAAAAAAAAAAAAGGAATAGAGACAATTCAGTATACTAAGAAATGATAACCCTAAGAGAAGTTATGAGTCTACTACTTGAGGAAGCTATTTTAAATATCAGCAGCTGAAGCAGCACAAAATGTCATCTTAACCTATTGCAAATGAGTGATGTCACATGAACTAAAGGCATTTTCATGACTTGCGTTGTTACAACACTTTCATTGAATAGTCCAAGTTTGCAAAGGAGGTTAATCAAAAAACTTAGGAGGCAAGAAAACCCATATACCTGAGTACTTCCTATCAGTCACATGAACATCAGACAAGTTGAATTTTAGTAGATTTGGGTTGGTTGAGGGCAAATTCTTTAGAGTAACTTCACTGAGAAACAAAAAATATATATTTTTTTTCAAGAGAACAGAGGGAATAAGCAGACTCTGTGCTCATAACACAGAGCTTGATAAACATGCAACAGTGATTTTGCAATATGATTCAGCTTTCCGTGACAGCATAGCACTGAGCTTCCTTCACAGCAGACCTCTTCTAGTCCTGTGTCTGACTAGTACAAGTCTCATGAAGTTGTCTGCACAGCCAAGAGTTTGGCACCATTAGAGATACCTACCCTTCTAGCTTTTAGACTTCTTTAGACTTTCCTGATTACGATAACTTTGACTTACTGAATGGCTTTAAAGGATTTAAGGGTAAAGTATCTACTCCTTGATGTAGCTTCTGGCTTGTAGAAGCCTCAGCAATCTTCTCTACCCCTCTCCTAAAAACTAGAAGCAAAAATGCTTAGTAGTAAGGATCATATGCCCAGTTCCCTGGTAGAGAGAGATACATTCTGGTTGTGTGTGGAGCAAACTCGAATCAAACGATACCTTTTGCTCCCAGTGCAAATCACTGGTTCAGCATGGGAACACAGATCATTGCTGCACTTAAAGGGTCAGAGCTGATGGAAAAGAGCGGGAAAGGAGTATGTTGGCTGTACTGACACAGAGTTCAGAGAATTTCTTGAGCACTTATTGTCCCTTGCTCTTACTACCCTAGGTGGAAATAGCTTGCTATACCTGGAAATGGCCTTGATCCTACCCATTAACCTTGTGTGTACTTTAAATGTATTCAGTCTAATACAAAATAATGAAGATACTGTGAATTCTGGTCTGAAAGCATGAGGATTGTTTAAGAAGACTCTTTAAATACTTCAGACAACATAAATGGACTGATTATTTCTTCCAGCATTTCTTCCAGAGGGCAGTGCCTAGTCCTCTCCCTAGTCCGTGCTCATCCCAACATATAACAGAGGTTGCTAATAAATCCTTCTGGTCCATTAGCTATGTGGGTTAAAAAGGAACAGTAACTTCTGTTCTTAAGAAAACTGATTCCCAGGTCTTCAGAACACCTTTTTTTTCTGAAGAAAAAGTATTTCACTGTTTCTATCATTCTGTGAGCAGTATTTAAGATGAGCTGCACATCTGTGAATACTTTTTCCCCATATAATTTTAGGGGTCGTGGCTTTAGAGGTTAGGCAGCATGTTCCAACATATTTTAAAGCTTGCTAAACTTTTTGTTGTTGCACTGCAGGTCAAAAGTGGAGTCTGACTGGTCACCAGTTTCCACCTGGTGGTAAGCTGTAGTATGTGTTCCAGAGGGATTTCACAGCTACCACTCAAAAGGACTAGTGCCCAGAGCTCAGTTAGATCGGTAATATAGGCTACCATATGACATAACATCTACTGTTAAAAAAAGTTGTTTAAAAATACTTTTCACTGATATTTTAAAAGACATTCACTTTTGGGAGGATGAGAGGAGTAACATATTTGAATTTATAAGCATTTATAATTCCGTTTGAATTTATAAGCATACTCATATAGTTTCTAGGTTAAAGCAAAAAGTTCACTTTCAGCCTTTGTAAATCAGAGTCCAGAAAAAAATTACTACTATAACCTCACATGAAAAAAAAAAAATCAATAAATATTCAACTTCTTTCTCTGGGCACTTGCTAGACAACATTTAAGAAAAATGCTGACACCAACAATATGAAGGGAGCCCATGTTTATCTATAAGGGAATAAAACAAAGAAAGAAAAAAACATTTTTTTTTTTGTGTTGCCTTGCATTTTCTTTCAGAAATTGGTACCCTGAATGCTGGAGCACTTTCTCAACATTTCAGGCCGATTACTTTGTAACAGAAGTCAGGAAAGCAAGATTTATCAGTGTAATTAATTATTTTTGACTTGCATACAGTACACTGATGCCACCTACAGACAAGAGAATGAGTATTCCTGAATGCATCCTATTCACTGTATGAAGCTCCTCTCCTGAATATTAATTAATTTATTTATTTCACTGCCTATGACTAGTGTATTTGTAGCCTAGCCACTGGAGCTCATATTCATCTTGAGTGAAATCAAATAAAACTTCTTCAGCTGAACCTGAATCAGGCTCTGAATCAGTATTTCAACCAAATAACAACACATCTGTTGTCTGGGAAAAAAAAATGTTATTTCCTCTAAGAGCAAAAGAGAAAACATTCCCTCGTGTGCAGATGTTTCATTTCATTTGATTCTTACAGACTGACCAAAGCCTTCTGAAGGGTAAAGTATTTTGTTACATCTCATATATTATTTCAGCCAACTGTCACTTACTTGCAATTATCCCAACAAAATACTGTTACCTGACAAGTTCGAAGAAAAGAGTAGTATTGTAATGTCTACCCTAGGACATGGCCCTGCTTTGCTTTTATATTCACAGATCATCCAGTCCTTTGACAGGTTCCCCTAACACTCACTTATCTCTATTTTAAGGTTAAACAAATGTAGTTTGATATGGTTTGGACTTGGTTTTACTGCTTTTTCTTTTCCTTTATGTTGGTCAAACCTAGAATAAGTAAAGCCCTCTTAACCTTCATTACATCCCTTGGGAAATTACATTCACAGCTGTCACATTTTGTTCAAGATACGCTTTGAACTGCAGGAGCTGCTACTGTTTATTTCTAGAAATATCATCCTGAATACAGACATAGTCAGCAGTTTGTTCTCAGCAGACATTCTGTATTTGCATATTTAGTGAACTTTGTATTGGAAATGCACTGCCTACTGTACAGTGTTTGATGGCAGATGGAGGTTTTAGCAAAGATATCTGAAGTGATGATATGAACATAACTGCAGTGTTTCCTTTGAGACTGTTCTTTCTTAAATAAAAGATTGTTAGCAAATTTAGCATTCTTTATCACTGATCATGATATAAGCTGTTTAAACAAAGACAAGCCTTCAGAAGTCCTGGTATTCACAACTTCTCTGATAAGTAGAAACATGAGATAGGAGCAGCAGCACTGAGGATACTAGACAGCTATTCGGAAAGAGAGGTTGGAGAAATGGGCTGGTAAGAACTTAAGTTCAAGAAATGTAAATGCAAAGTTCCACATCTAGTACAGAATAACCCCATGCAATGGTACAGACTGGAGCTTGTAAATTATCTTGAAAGTGCGTTTACAGAAAAGGACCTTGTGGACAACAGCATCTTGAATATGAGCCAGCAGTGTGTCTTTGCAATTAAAAAGGCCAGCAGCATCCTGGACTGTGTTGGCAAGACTAAAATCACCACAGCAAGGGAAGTGATTGATCCTCTCTAATCAGACGCTACAATATCATCACATCTACAGTGATCTACAGTTCAGGACTCCCTAGTACAAGAGAGACAAGACTGGAGCAGGTCTAGCAGAGGGACTCCAAGACGGCTGGGGAAGTGGGGCACAGGATGCATGCAGAGAGTTTGAGAGGGTTCAATCAGCCTGGAGAAGAGATGGAGGATCTTCTGGATCCAAGAACTTGAAGGAATTTTATTGCAGTCTGCATTTATTTAATGAGGAGTGCGGAGAAGACAAATCCAGTCTCTCTGCAAAGTACATGGCATAATTCCTACAAGCAGTAAACACAAATGTCAATGAAGGAAATTACAATTAGACATTATGGAAAGAAAATCATAGTGAATGTGGTCCAGATGATCTCTTCTAGTCTTATACTTCTTGTTGTGTCTTGCCACAACAGCTCCAAAGCTGAAGCCTTACTCTATTCAAAAAAAAAGAAAGATTACCATTTCTACATCCAGGTAGGGGGTTAGCCCTGGATGAGGATGACCTTATGTGGGTTGGATTTGCAAGGATGTGTATTTTTAGGAATTATTAAAGATTCTGGCCTAAAAAAGAAGCAAAAACTCTCAATCATCATAAAGTAAGATCTAAGGTCAGAATCTGTCATATAGAGCAAGAATCTTCATAATTAAATTAAGAGAGAGTCTTCTTTAATACAAAGATTGAGAGAAAAAATGTCCAAGACTAATAAGCAGGAGAAGGTGATGCTTTTCTTTAAATACACTTTATTTAATACAAAAAATGTGTACCTACAGCTCCCACCTGAAGTAGGAGCTATCTGGACCTGACCACTGCCAGAGACACTAGCTTTCTCCTTCTGCCCTGGGCTCCCCCATATGCTGCTGGTGATGACAAACTTGTAACTCTCATCTTTAGGTTTATCTAAATGGGGGAGTCAATACTTGGGCTAAAATGACTATTATCACATTGTTGCATAGCATGTTATTATGAAAACGTGTTTATTTTCTTAATGCACCTCTCTTTCATAGCTGCTAAACAACTGAGATATGAAACAAGCTTTTTCTTTCCTTTGGCAGACCAAAGAGGAAAACAATTTTTTTTCCAGTTTGGGTAGTTTTTATTGAAGATTTTCTGAGTAGATGTGTGTTTGCAATTGGAATGAATATATATATATATATATACATACACACATGTATATACGGGCTTGTGTGTGTATAAAGAGTACTAGTAAATGTTATCTTTACACTGAGAAAGAAGATGTGAACATGGCTGTCAGGTGTGAAACTGCAGATAAGCAAACAGAAAAAGTGCAAGGATACAGCTCATGATTTGAAGCAACTAGGGTTTTTTTTTTGCTGAGACAGAGAGATAGAGATGCAGCTAGTGCATGTGTGTATAAAAATTTAGTAGAGCACAAATGTGACGTGGCTGATTTCATTAACTATACATCCAAAATATACTGATTAATTATTTTATTTAAAAGCTTATGAATATTATTATTATTAATTGAACAATTCAAAGAAAATTTCTTAAGAACACTGAAGGGCTCATTTGCACTGTGAAGTCGGAAGGAAAAGAATCCAAGAAGCTACTGCTAAACTTAAAAAGGAGTTGGTCTTTGATTAAAAAAAATGGTCAAAAGGGTAAGATAATCTTGTAACCTCCAGAAGCCAGAAGAACAAAGTGGAAGATGGACATTATTGGATAGACCCAGATTTCAGACTGATGCTTTTCTTGGTCAAACTGTCCTTGCAAAGACAAAAGCAGAAGCAAATGTGAGTTATAAAACCTAGTTCATTGAAACTGCTATGTAATATCTAAAGCAATGACTAGGATCATCTTTCAGCTTCTTTTAGGCAGAAAGTTTCTTGATCAGTTAATTATGAAGGCTGTCTTCTTAGAAAAATTTGTAATGAAATTTGTCTGACAATTCATTTCACAATGAAAGAAAAATACAGCAGAAGAACTAAAAGTGCAGGAAAGCATATATGTTACAAAAAGAAGTGTTTAATTGAACAAATCTTCAGCAATTGAATAATTTCCAAATCTGTAAATACTCAAAGATGTATATGCTTTCCAGGAATTGACCATAACCCATAACTCTATTAAAATCAGAATATTTATACATTTGAACCTAAGACATCTCTAAAGCTGGACTTCTCACAACCATATCATTATACAGGACCCTTTTACTGTAAACGTTCAATTAGATTTAAAATTCTTTAAGTGATTACTTGCATAAATATAGCTTTGGCACCAGCTATTTTCCAATCTTTAGCAAACATGATTTAGCAAGGTCTTTAAGCTAGGTGTTATAGAGATTGAATAATGTTTAGAAAAATCATGCAAAAACTACCAGGCTCTGAAAGTCATTTTAGTCATTTAGATGAATACAGAATAAAATGCTAAAAGTTCAACAGTTATTTACCAAATCTCTTTAATTTCTTGGTTTAAATTCTGTAGGAATTAAACATTTATGACAGCAATTACAAGTACTCTGCCAAATGTGTGTGTGTGTGTGTGTGTGTGTATGTGTGTGTCTACAAAAACTTCAATAGGATTTCACAACAATGTCAGTGGTTTTATTTATTGTCTATAGACAAACTGTTTCCTGTATATAATTACAGGTAAAAATTCAAATAGTAGTCACATGGTTTTGAATCCAGTCTCAAAAAAAAAAAAAAACGAGTTTAGCTTTCTAAACACCAGATGCAAGAAAATCAAACCCATGACTGATTGTTCTATAGCATAAAATATGAATCCTGATGACTCAATTAGTGTTAACAGGAGTAGATAAAATACTGAGAAAATATTAAAATATTCTGAGAAAATATTAGCATGAGTATGAAAAGACACTATTCTAACTGCCATACAAAGAACAGGCAACATAAGTGAATCCATGAAATAAAATTAAGTATTATTTCCTCCTTCAGAAATTAAAGGATATTCTATTCATATAGCTTTTCATTCGTATGCCTTTTTTAAAGATGATTTGTACGAACTCACATCAGCATTTGAAGGTATGTTGTTTTAAAGCACAATTTAACTTAGCCTGAGATAGATATCTAAAATGGGTACCATGAGTGGTACATGCAAGAATATTAAACATGCCTGGGAAGCACTGAGACTAACAAGATAGTTCTGTAGCATTTTATATTCACTTTTATCCACACAATCAAGCGATTTTAACCTCCAAAACAAGAGTGACCATATGCACGCTGTCCATTCTGAATGGTCTTTCCACCCATACTTTCTCCAAGATATCAGAATTGCATGCATCCATGGGTTTGGACACTGGTGAAAGGCACAGACCAAAAATGCACCAAAGACTCTTCCAGTAATTTAACTGTAAAAACAGTAAAATTTTCAGCACTATATCGCAGCAATTTTTTTCAGTATATATGCAGTCTAGAAATGCCCATATTTTTACAGTGACTATAGAACACTTGCATATGAACTAATCTCATATAACTTCTATGTGGCAGACAGCCAATGTCATGTGAATCTGACTTCTAAAATCAGAGATAACTACTATTGGGGTTGTTTGTTTTAGTTTTAGTTCCCTGATTTGAATTCAGTAAGTAGTAACATGTAAGATGTTTGAAACTTTTTGGTATCCTTACTAAATACTGCTACTAAGTATTTGGAAAGTAACCAGGAAAGTAACACCCACAGCAATACCAGGAAGCTGGATCTATGTGTGTCAGGCATTCACTCGCTATCGTGGACAATCACTATGTGGGGCAGTCACAGAAGGCTGAGGTTTGAAGAGAACTCTGAAGATCATCTAGTCCAACCGCTCTGCTCAAACAAGAGCACAGAAAACCCGTTATGCTGTCCAGATGGCTTTTGATGGCTCCAAGGACAGAGATTCCAAAGACTCTCTTGACAAGCTGCTCAGTCATCCTCACTCCTCATAGCTGTTAGTACCAGTTTTACTACATCTCTACCCTCATTTAGTATTTATCATTACCTTTACCTAGGTAATCTAGGTTTTATATGGCATTACTGATGACATTACATAGGCACTGCTGGCCTTGCTGAACATTTCTCACATAACTCCTCCATAACCACCTATGAAAAATAACCACTTCTCATGATGGAATCTATAAATTCCTCAGCTTCTCCAACAATTTTCTGTCACATCCAGCAATTTCTCATGGCATGCCCAGGAATTTTTCAAGTCCTATTTACAGAATCACAGAACAGCTGAGGTTGGAAGGGACCTCTAGGGATCATCTAGTCCAACCCCCCTGCTCCAGCAGGGACACCTAGAGCACGTGGCACAGGGGGGCATCCAGGCAGGCTTTGATCTCCAAACAAGAGACTCCACAACCTCTCTGGCAGCCTGTTCCAGGGCTCTGTCACCCTCCCAGTAAAGAAGTTCTTTCTCACATGGAGACGTAACTTCCCCACATGGAGATGGAATTTCCTGTGTTTCAACTCGTTTCAACTTGGCTTTAGTTAGCCAAGTCCCAGGCCACTGCCCTGAAAGCAGCCCAGTCAGTTGCCTGCAGTCCTAAATTAATTCCTTCATTTTAGACATCTTAAAAATCCAGGTGTGATTATGTCACCTTAAACATGTGTTTGTTATATGAAATGATGAAGGAAAAGTGTATATTCATGGAATCCTTTCAATTATGATATATTTCAACACAATCTTGAATATTCATGCCACCTATGTGTTATGAAAATGTAACACTAAAGGACCCAGACTTTATAAATAGTGAATATCTAATCCATAGAACCTCAATACTTCAAGTCACTGTCCTGCATACCCCATCTAGTTGAATAATACTAATTGACATTTGTATGCTATGAACCTTCCCTAGCATCAAAATCAACAGCTCTTGACTACATGAGTAAAATCTCGTAGCCTTCAAAACAGAGTGGCTGCACCAAATTGCTTTTTGGGAACAGAGCCTGGAACCTTCTAACTTCCAAGTTATGCCTGGGAAATGTTTGGGATAGTGCCAGCTAACACAAATCAAAATTCTTCCAGGGACTGTTTTAACAACTCAGTGGGAGACGTGATCGCATTTCAATGCTCAAACACTATTTGCTTTCCTGGAATGGCCAGAATTTGGACATTGTCCACTTCCTCATTCAGTTCCTTGTTGTCCAGAAAATTCAGAAAAAATTTCTTTGCATATTTTTATTGCAGATCCAGACATCTCTCCCTGCTGTCACCTCTCAGTCTGCACTGGGAATACCCAACACGGAAGTAGGACAACAAGGAATGGATGAAGGCTTAGCCTTCCTTTAAACTCAAAACACTCATTGTAAAAGCACAGTTCACCTGCTTGTAGAATCGAGTGACTGGCACAGAATTAACAAGAATTAAAACTCTTTTGTTTCTGGATTTGAAACAACAAATGAGCAATCACCGGGCATATGGAAAGAACTATCAGCAGAGGAGGTGTATATCATCTTCTATGAAAATATTTAGATATATGACAGTTGAGTTTTGAAGTAGAACACAGAATTTCATTTTTGACCTATAGATACCCTAATGGCCTGCAGTTTACCTGATGGACTACTCCTTTACAGCAGTACTGTTATACTAAGCAATGAACATACCAATGTAAAAGATGAGGCAGCATCACACACAAAATCTCCTTCTTTAAAATTATCCCTATAATCCATCCCGTAATCTTTTAAACATTCCGCATAGCTCATCTTCTCAAGCCAGCACAGTTATGAAATTCTTTTGGAGTAAAAAGAAGGGAAGAAGGAAGAATTTTTTAAAGACTGCTAATGAGTGCCATCTGTGCTGGAAGGGAAGCAAAAAGCTCTTGGCTTGATCAGTTTTGTTTTGTACTGTTTGTTCTTGTGATTTGAAAATGGTTATTCACAAGGGCATAGGCAGACAATATTTAGAGATGAATTTCAAAAACTAAAAAATAAAAAGTTTTTAAAGAATCAGTAAAATGAGGATGTGCTTCTTGATAGAATTCTTAATAATAATCATTTCCTCACGTTTGCACTATATAGACCATATGCAAAGCAATTATATCAATATTGTTAAGCCTTCTAATCTACAGATGAGGACGCTGGTCTTGCACACTTAATTTCCTTGGCTACTCCTCTCGCAAATGCTGTCCTATTCAAGCAGAAATGCAGCCCTGCTCTGAAGGGTGGTGGTGGGTGCTCTGCAGGACAGCGCAACCTTCAGACATCTAGTTAACAAGGTCATAGGCAGGAAAATCTGCATCTGCTTTCCTTTAGCAGGTAACTATCTAATCTAATGATAATTTTCAACATAAGCAAAGACATGCTCAGACCTCATGAAGACTAAGATGACTTCAGTACTGAAGGAATGTAGCTAGAAAGGTAACTATTTACCTGAGTCCTGGGCTCTATGCTATCTACTTTTATGCTAGTTCTGTATATATATATATATTGATATGTGTGTACACACACACATATACACAGAGATATATATACACACATATGCGTGTGTTTCTGTGTGTGCATGCATATATTCTGAATTGTAGTCATACCTGTCCGTGCAATACAGATACATTGCTTAATAACTCTACTGACATCATTATTCATTCATTCCTTTTATATTTACTGATGCTTAAGGACAGAACTAATTCAGTGCTACCCACCATGTCCCTCACTATTGCCGGGCATAATCCCTTCAACTTTTGTCTGCCTTTGACCTCTGATGATAGAATAAAAATGGTTTCAGTCACTCTTAAAGTAATGGGGTTTGGGGTGAGGGGCAGAGTTTTGGGAGGTTGAGCTCTACTCCCACAGTAGTAGAGTAACATGGGTTACTCCCACAGTAACCCATTAGTCCCTGTTCTATGACCAATCAAATATACTTACAGAGTGCTGATATCACTGCTCCGTTCTGGAGCTGCTCTCCCTCTGATCTGGGATCTCAGAGCTGGCAGTACAAGGTACTGCTTTAGCATCACTAGACTAGGGCAGCAGAAATCCTGGCTGCCAGACAAAAGCTAATGAAAATTTCAAAGGTACAAGGCTCTTTCTGGAACTGCAGGAAGTGACAGGCTTGTCACAGGAATCATAAAAGAGGCATCTAAGTAAGAAGGAAAACATCAGTAAAAAAAAATCTTTTTTTTCCCAATGATAACTAGAAGCCAAGTTTATGAATACTGTATATGTATTTTATAAAATGAAAAAGTCATTCCCAATGCTCAGGAGGTGGCTGCTGTTAAAGATAGATACTGCAAAGCGATTTTTTTTCTAAGGGCAGAAGAAATATCTTTCACATTAAACATTTAAGATCCTGTCAAGCCTGAAGAGTAAACATGGAGACATGGATGGCATTCCGTGTCATGCAGTGTAAATGCCTCCCAAACCATAGATATTTAGTTGTTTCACAGTTTGGTCTTAAGAAAGCAGCAGATATTTTCAGCCTGCAGACACGAAAGAAACTGAACACAATATTTGCTTATGTAATTACCTCAAAATATTACAAATTTCCAATGAATTTATTATGAATTTATTCTCCATGATTATTCCATGTCTTTTAATCCATTAACCCAAGAGATCCTGACTTGAATGTGATTAAAAAATGATTTTGTATTATACTGTAGGTTGTACAAAAAATGCTATACCAAAAACAGCATGCCTCAAATTTTATGATGCAAGGTGTATCATTTTTTGAAAAGGAAATGGCAAATCACAAACAAAAATCAAAACCAGTGCTTTCAGTTCCACATGCATGTTTTATGCAATATTTCTAAAACTAGCAAGATGTAGGAAGGAACTCAATATAGAGGGAAAACTCAGTTCTGTAGGCTTGCTTTGCTCTAGTCCAAAATGTCCTTTTTGAACCTGAATCTCCCCATAACTTCACCAAAAGTCACATGAGAGAAGCAAGCGTTAGCATAGAAGCAGCCAGAAAGATCACCCAAACATCTTTCCTAAATCCCCTTCCCTTCTATATGACTTAAATAAGCAGCATAAAACGTGTATCCCACAGCTGCAGCACAGCTGGTGCAGCAAGAGCTCCCCCCGTTGTTGCTCAGGCCTGAGCAGCATCCAGGTTCTCAAAAGACAGAAAAAGCATAAAGGAAGTCACTACACCCTATCACAGTTTTCCCTGTTATTTTTTATTTCATTTGATAATATATAGCCTATAGAGTTTGGGAGGGTTATATCAGCAGCAGCTTTTAAAAAGCAGGTGACTCGGAGCCAAGTAGAGCTTGCTTAGGCAATGGGCTGTTCTGAAGTGGCCAGTCCAGAAGGAAACAAGTTGGGATGGCAAAGACTTGAGAAGCCCTGACTGACTCGTTCAAAGAAAAAAAAAATGTTGATTTTCTCCTCAGATCAAAACCCTCTGACATGTTCTGAAAACAAACAGCTGGCATTTATTAAAAGACCTGATTTTCTCCAAGCTGCTACCCCTCTAGCCAACAACCTGCCCACTGAGCTAGGGCCTCTCAGGTTAAAGTGTTTTTTATTGAAGACTGAAACAGATGTTTACAGACTCCAAGTACATGCTCCAAAAATCAGTAGTGAGCATATTGAAATGAAGTAGAAGTAACAAAAAAAGCAAATGATTCTGGAGAATTATCTAAGACATTGTCTCAGAAATATTTTCTAATTATTTCTAAAAATATGAAAAAATGTTTGACTAGGAGTCTGTAAATGCAATTCCAATACCTATAGCAATTATGACAAAGGCTGTGAATTCTCTTTCTCTGGCTTGAACTGATGAGAGAAAGGAAGATTTTCTCTAGCCTTATAATATCGTCTGCTCAAGGTAACACACATCATGCTTGATCTCTCTCTGTTACTACTGCATATCTGGAGGGAAGTTAAAATGGGCCTTACCTTTCAAAAGAAAGAGTCTCACAGTCTTGTATATTCAGAATAAATAGACAATGCTTATATTTTCATATGGTTTTAAATTTAAATCTCTCCTAATATGTTTAACATGCATTTGTGCAGGCATTACACTATTTCATGCACTGGCTCAGATGCTGCTCTTACAGTGAACCTGGCTAGGTGTTTCTAAAAGTTTCTGTCTCATTTAGCTGTAGCTCCACAATGTGGCCAATTTGAGAATACATTGAAGGAAAGAGAGATTTCCAATGATTTTCCAGTTGTTATATGATACATTGAAAGAAAGAGTGATTTCCAGTGATTTTCCAATTGTTATATGCATGAAGTCCCTGCTTTGGCATCCATAGCCATCTCTCCCATCCGGAAAGATTACCGACTATCTCAGTGAATGCAACCTTATTGCCTTAGAAAGCTTAATGTCTCTTTATACACTGTAAGATGATGGTTTCTTTATAATACATGATACAGTTCTAAACAAATAAATAATTAATATAGAACAGACCAAGGTAAAAGAAATATACCTAGCAGAAGATCTTATTGTTCATTGAACAATAAGAAAAGAAATTGTAAATATTTTAAAGACAGTAAACATGACTGCTTTTTTCCTTTGGAACAATCTGCTAGGCAAGCTAATTGTATTACTTTAAATTACATGCCATTGATCATTAAATTCCCTTACAAACAATTATCTTGTTATGGTAAGGTATTTCTTTGAAAAGCTTAAAGGTAAATCCAATGAAATTGTTTGTTATAGTATCTGTGTGTGTGCACAAGCTTGTTTAAATTAAAATTGGGCCACAGATCAGGACTCAAATATTCCCTTAGGCTGTTTGAAGACAATACAGATCCATTGTTCATTCAATAGAAGTAATTGTTGAAATGAACTACCAGAATAAACACATTAAATGTTCCTTCACCATTAACTGCAAAAGTGATGAATGTTTGGTGGGTTTTGGAATATGGTTAATTCTTTGCTACTGTTACTGAATTGATTCATTCAAGCACAGAATTTTTTAAATTGGCAAATTATATTACAGTTAAGGTTGCCAGTTTGCATTATTTTATTCCTGGTTAAATTTTTAAGGCACTCATAAATTGACCATAAAGATTTGCCCTGGCCCGAGGCCACTGTGATATATATTACGCTGACAGTCTGCTCTTTATTCAGCTTGCTATGTCCAGATAAGAAATATCTCACACTATTCTGAGTCTACTTGCAAAATCTGACAAGGGTATGAAGTTAAGGATTCAATGACAGATTTTATCCTGTCCTTTCTTATATCAGCTGTCAGTATTCTATAAAATTTTGGTCACACAACTTTGATTATCTTCATGATAACTATAACAGTAATAATAGTTTGTCAGAATACTCTGCAAACATGATTTAATTAATATTCATTAAAAACCTATGGGGAAGAGGGGTAAGTGTTATTATCCTTCTTTAAGGAAGTGGAGAAAAGCAAAATGACTTGCAAAAGGCTGTATAATGAATTAACATTAAGTCAAGATTAAGGTTAGGGTTTTCTTGACATAAGAAGTCCTATGCCTGTTTTTCTAGATTTTATTTCCTCTCACATTCCTTAGTCAATGACAATTTTAATTAATAAGCTTTTAATGCCATCTTATTAACATGAAAATAATTTTTAAAAAGCAAATTTATTTTTGTCATTTATGCCATTAACTTTTTGCACACTAATGAAATTATGTGGAACAGTAAATTTCACCTTCTCTTGTACTGTAACACAATTCTTTCATATTAAAGTATTTTAAAATTAGAAATAAAATTTTCACAGCACATGAGCATTACTGCTGAGATCACGGTGCCTCATATTTTGTTCATATTTAATTCTACATATCAGTCAATAAGAAATCAGGCACAAACTACAATTTTTGATACACCTTTTAAAGGCTCACTGAAAACTTAAAAAAATGCCCTACACCCACCCTGTCCAGTATCTGAAATAACTTCCTCTAAAAAAGACAGGTAAATGAATACCATTGATTTACTGGTATCATTTATTTGTATTATTGGCTATTATTTTAATAAATAACATTGGTCTTCTAAATCAGTGTACTCATTCTGAGAGTGTTTTGGGCACTAAAAGTTCAGTTATTGTTGCTGAACCTGCCCATGTCTTTCCAATAACTGAAAATGCTGTTAGTAAGAGTATGGTAACAAGAGGTGTCTTTTTCTGATGCTCTTGTTATTATGTTGTATTTCATACTGGAAGTTACGTCCAAGATCCTGAAATATTAACTCTTCCTTATATGTTTCCAAATCTGTTAGCTGAAACCTCCAGCTGCAATTACAGTATCTGTGGATATCCTTATCCAAGATCAGCTACTGAAGTTACTGAAGAAACATCTAACCTTTATGAAGCTCCACAGATAATTGCAATCACACAGTTTGCTATAAAACACTCTGCATTCACATTTTTGGGACTATCTTCCAATGGTAAAAGGTGTATCATTTCCTTTTATTTTCCATTCTCATTTCATGCCTTCCAAGCCTGTGAATGTATCTTGTATTTTAGTTTGTATAAAAGCATTCCTTTTGTCTGAAAAGAAGAAAAAATATTTTCAGGCTTTGTTTGTGTTTTTCAATTTCAGACATTGTGGGTAAAAAAAAAACTAAATAAAACAGCAAAAAGGAGGTGAGAATATTGATTTTATGATATGAATAATAGCAAAAACACCATCAGAGAAGAAAATCATCTAATGCATTTAAAGGCTGTGCCGAAAATACCCACAATAAAAAATGATGAATAAGAGAATAGAAGAGAAGAATGGCTGAGTTATTAAACTGAAAAACTGTCAATGAATATTTATCTTTGTTGTCCTGCCCAGGAGGGAGACTGGAGAAAGACTGAGCAAAACCACTTATTTCTGCCAATGAAGCTTTGTAATCAACTCCATCACCAGAAGTCCTCTTACTGCCAGCTGTCATTCAGATGACAGGTTATTTCAATATATCAGCAAAGGTCCAGTTGGCAGGGCGACAGAAATGACATCTTTGCCTGAACTGTGAAAAATGTTTTCTGCAGAATTAGCAAGGCTGAGATGCCTATATATATTTGTATATACTAGCAGGGCCAGAGGAGGGGTGTACTGGAGTGATCTGTCTTGTAGTTAATACAAACATGTATTATATTCCAAAAAGTAAGAAAAATGTTAGTAATTGGACATCTAAAATTTGTTCTTTTTAACTGATCAGCCTTCTCTTCTCAATGTTTATTTTGTAGTGTGTCTCTGTCCTCATATGCTCAACTCTCTTAAATTTGAGCTTACCCATATCATTAAATATCATAAAGTGGTTACTTTGGGCCTATTTTTTTAAATGCCTCTAGCTCTCATTTTGTCAGTTAGTTTAGATTCTTCTCCCTTTCAGATTTAATTTCTTCTCAGTTTAGATTTCCCCATTGTAGATTCACCCAACTTCAGATGAGTCCATTTGACTCACAAACTCATGTTTCAGGAACTTCACTCCCTGGCTTTCAACATCTGCTCTGCTGTGGTACCAATCATTAGAAACTTCCAGTGATTCACTTTAAGTTGAAGGTATCAAAATACTAGAAAAATTGACTCTGTGAGTATAAGCAAATAGAAGCTTGACTTTCCTCTGCTACTCCTCTTGTTTTACTTGTTTTACTTCTCTTTTGTACTGCATGATGTATGGGATAATTAAAAATCAAAGTTTATAGCCCTGTGTGACTTTCTGAGGTGTATCAGTTTTTGGCCTCTTCAGGTGTGGATATACCTTCGGAATATTTCTATTCAGTCCTGACTTTTTCCCACTGAAGACTTCACAAACTCTTTCTTCACTGGAAGTGTCCATTTTGACAAGCGTAATGTGGATTTAAGGTGTTAAAATGAAATTAATTGGAAGTCTGACTCCTGCTTCTTGATTTCAGTTATGCTATGTCAAGTACAGTTTCCACCAATAAAAATAATGTGGTAGAATTCAATATGAACAGTATCTGATAAACTTGGCTTCTATTTCCCCTGACTCCCTCACCGTAAAAATATATACTGTCCAAAATAAGTATTTTCTATACCTCTAGTCAGCTGAGTTTGCTGAAAAATATATCACATATTATAGAAAGAACATGACATTTGGGGAAATTGGTAAAAAGTAACATAACAGCTGTTTGCTGGGGAACTCGTATAAGGACATGTCATACCAGGTATTTTTTGTGCAGCAAATTACACTATATAGTGAAGAAAGTTCAAATAGATGAATATTTCCTATCATGCATGTATACTGTCACATCTATTTCCTACAGAGTAAATATGGCCCCATAAGCACTGATCAGCACAGGCTGGACAGTGAGAATATAATACAGATTTCTCAGCAGCACCTAGAATGAGACTCAATATTGCATCTCATTTTGTTCCTCCAACAACAGTTTAATGTGCTATTTATATATTCTTTAGGATGCCTCAGGGCATGTTATGTTAGTCCATTAATATATTCCTTGAGTAGGTTCAGAGACATAAGGCAACAAAGCAGCTGCCTTCAAGCATCCAAGAAACAATAAGCCATTAAAAATGCCCCGAAATGTCTTAATGATGTTATGGTATAGATTTTTGATTTTAAGGTGACATTTCAATAACAACACACTATTTAAAACACAGCAACACATTTCTATTTTTAGAATATTTAACAGGAAAATGACAAGATTACATACCAATATTGTTATTTTTCTTTTGTCATCTGGGAGTCTTGAGCTTCTCAGTACTAATTTATAGAAATGTAAAGCTGATGTCAGCAAAAGTCTGAACACACAAAATGGATTTCAGAATATACCTTATGATATCATTAGGCAGTTTTTGTATGTTAACTTCCATACCTTTTTCTTATTCAACATCTTTCTCTTTACACACCAAAATGATAAGTAAAAAGACATGTGATTCAGGTGCAATAACATAGGAGATAATGGCTTCTCTGTAGAATTAGTCTTACATATTACAAAACCACTGAATGTATGTTTTACTGAATGTGCCAGTTGGGTAAGTAGAAAATGTCAGTCTGGCATAGAAATGATAGTCAGTCTTTATAAGAAAACACAAATGCAGTAGAGCTGAACCCATTTATACCAGAATTTAATTCTGTCTATCATCTCATATGTCATTCAGAAGAGGTAGTTAAAAAAAATCAGCAATTGCTAGCAAAGAAAGACAGATGGAAAAATAATGTTTTTTAAAACAGATTCATCTGATCCTATCTAGCAAGTAAAGTGACTGTCCAGGGTATCTTAAAAGCGAGAGGAACTATTTATTCTGAATTTTTCATAGGATTGGAAAACATTACACAGAAGTCATGAAACAACTGAGCAACACCCAGAAAGCAAACAAGACACCTTGGGCATGTGGTGCTCTAGATGTCGATATTTAGGGAAATGAATCTCACCTCTAAAACAGATACGGTGAATCAAGTACAACAACATCAGTTTTTCTCTACTGACTCATAAAGTCCCCTAGTCAGTATTGGCTTGGGACACACACCGCATGGCTTTAAAATTACATGAGCTTAATCCTGCCCTGAGTGTCAGCTCTGATTGATTTTATTTATTTTGAAATCAAAGGTACATAGCTTATAACATAATAAAACTTACTACACGAAAACATTGGTCATGCTCTGGAATGGAAAGGTGTTTGCCGAACTGAGAAAAACAGTTTCTCCATTAGCTTAGTAGCTAAGTAGCCTCAGTTGTTAAATGAATACACAGATTTACTGTGTATTCAGTTCTGCTAAATGCAGATAAATATAAACACTTCATACATAAATCTCAAAAGGTTACAAACTATTGAGAAACTTAGTGCTTCTCTGCAAGGCATAACTGTATTATGACATTTGTTTTCCATTATTTGCACAGAAATATTTGCACAGATTTGCATTCACTTCTTACAGAGTGGTCCTCGGTCCTCCTTTCAGGCATTTGTAAAATCACATTTGCCACTTTCCATTTATCTGGCATAAAGACTTAAGCAACAGGTACCAGGAGTAATTCTGCATTTTCATATTGGAGTTTCATTAGAAAGTCTGAGCTGTTCCATAAGGAACAAGACAGAGGAACATTCAGGATTTTCTGCATAGTCTGTATACAGTTTCCCTTGGAGATTCTTCAGACGGTAGTCATTTTTGTGTCCCCCTACCCTGCGTTTCTCTCAAGACTCTTGAAGTTTTCGAAAGAAGCTTTAAGCATCTCTCTCTCATTTGCAAATTTCTCCTCAACATCTGGCTTTAGCCTGCCTTACTAAGATTTCATGTTTAGCTTGCTTGAGTTTATGCTCTTTTCTGCTTTCCTGCTTTGGGAAAAAAAAAGGCCTTTTCTGGAAGGATGCATTTTTATTTTCAAGAGATTATTTTATTCTGCATCTTAACAACAGTAGCTCCTTATAGTAGGTTTTTTCTGGGGGTGTGGGTGTGAGAGGTGTATTTTGTTTTTGTTATGTGGGAATTCCTCTCTGAGGCTCTTAAAATTACTTCTAATATGGTATTTGACCCTCTAAGTCTACAAGGGGTGAGCTTCTGAGGGTGACCAAAAGTAAGTCCTTTGCCCACACCAAGAACCAGAAAGACAACAGAGGAACCTCAAGGCCACTAAACTATCCATCTGTGTAGAGTCAGAAGAAGAACCAGCAAAACAGAAAAAAAATAGCAATATCCCCATTAAAAAACACATTTTCTGCCTCTCCTTCTGCCCTTAGAAACCTGTAATTTGTTTTGTTTTGGTTTTTTGTTTGTTTGTTGTTTGTTTTTGTTTTATGTCTGTTCTTTGTAATATTTGTTTTTGTCTGTAGTTGTAATCCAGCAAATTTCTAGCCTACTGATTTAGTTTACTCACCTTCCAAGGTAGAAAAGAATTAAGGCAGTGGTAGAAATTTAAGAAAACTCAAGAAAAGTTCCATGACTCATTTTAGGTTACATGATTAAAGGTGCATCTCCACCAATACAAAGGAGTACAGAGGCATAATGAGGGGACCCCAAAACGCAGTCAGAAGTCAAGGACACCTCAAGGCAGCCCCAGGAGAGCATCATCCCCAGGGTCTGGTAGGATACCCATCACCATGTGTTGGGGCAGAAACTTTCCCTGGAGCACTGCATGGACTGTGGGAAATCATTTTCTTTCTATTTTTAAAAACTTCCCATGCATGAAATACTGTAATTCTTGAGTGCTTTGGTAAGGAACTATATAATCAACAGAAAAATCTAGCACACATTTTAGGATGGATAGCTTAAAAAGCAGGAAAACAATTCCAGATGCCAATGTGATCACAGAAAATCAATTGTAGAAAGGTTATCATAAAACTGATTCGTACTTGACAACCAAAAAGGTAAATAACTTAACTACAAAGGATTTTTTTGCAAATATCTCCACTAAAACAGAATCTTAACTGGGAAATATCTAAAGTAATAATTGCAGTGTATCATCTCAAACACTTTTCTTTGTGCAGTGATGTTTTTAATGTAGAATTTAATTTGACAGCCTTTGAGATAAAAATGATTTAGTACATTTATTTTGCAAGCAATTCTGAAGAAATGAACACAGATATCACTTAATATTCAAACCAAATGGTTTATTTTAAGAGAGAGGATGGATGTCTCAAAAGGAAAAAATAAGTAATATAATAAATAAAAACTGCTACTGCAAGCCTCTAGTCATCAGTTTATCTTTCTGTGTCTGCGAAACCATAAGAAGTCACAAGTAACTTTTTTTTTTATCATTTATTTACAACACTACTCCAGAACATGAGACATCAAGATTCTCAGAATTCACTTTTTTTGTTCCTTTTGCTTTAATTCTGATCCCCCTTTTCTGCTTTGAAGACGATGAACTTCACAGTGGGAATGCAATTCATTTCTACTTCAGATGTCTAAGAACGGGTGTCTGCACATGAAGCAGTATCTCTATCTTCACTACTAAATTGAAATCTAGGGCTCAATTCAGTATTCTGAATAGTTTCATGGGCAGTATCAGGGTCCAAAAAGGCACAGGTCTTTCACTTGTCTGTCTCACAAAGATCAAATTACTTGGTCTAGATGATCCCAGAGGTCATTTCCAACCAACATTTTCATGACTTTGTATCTCTTAGTCCTGTACAGATATTTCAAATACCCTTGATCTCTAAACTGGTACTTGGTGCTTATATTTAGTCAACTGAATCAGCCTCTACTATACCAAAGTTTTTAGACCTGCTTAGGTCACTCTAGAAAAGACTCTAACATTTAATCAGTCTACAGCAGAGCCCTACTGCACGCTGTACTTTTTTTCTCAATGCATTAGTTACAGCTTAGCCTAAATAATTACGATTAACATTTCTCATGCACTCCTTTTAAAACAAACTCTGTTTAAAATATTTACCATTACAACTGCATTTCTATATTGATGTGTGTGAGCATGCTCATTATTAACCATGATAGGAGCTAAACTTTCATTAGAAGAAATATTTCTATAGATGTTAATAAAAATATCACATTAGGTTTTGAAAGATAAGTCCCAAATATTATTTTATGAAATACACAGAATTCTGACATATCTTGTGAGTTTATATGAATGATAACTTTAAACATTTTCATTTCTTTAAGGCTCGCCCATTTCATGTGAGTAGTACCCTTCCACCCTAAAGTAACCCACAGACAAACCCAATGAACAGCAACATTATAGATGATCCTGAGTCATGGTGACTACTCCAGCAAGGTTAAATAGATCATGTAGATAGCTATGTTCCTACTGGATGCTACGGGCTTAGTCACATATAAATGGAATTCTAAGCACCACATAAGATCCACCTCCCTTCATACTATCAAAAATTTTGTAACCCACAGCAGCATAAAGAAGTCCTATATTTTTTCCTAAGGATGTTCAACAATGAGAGAAACAAAGCAAACCAAGCTTCGCTAAACAGCAAGTCTAAGAAAGATACATGAGAACAGGTTAGACTAAGTTTGTGTACTGGTTCAAGAGGCAGTATATGCACAAAGAAGTAACATGGTCTAAGTACTGAGTTTGACAAAACGCAATAAGGATTTTGAGGGATGGTCTTTAGCTAATGCAAACAAACAAACAGACAAAAAAACTAGCAAAAAAGCTGATTGAAAATCCTACTATTTGAATTTCTAATTTCTACAAAACAGTAAGAAGAAAGCAGAGGTATGTCAGTGTCAATTTTAACCATCTGATTTTATGAACTGGGACAAGAAAAAAGCATGACTAAAAACTACCATCTGCATGATTCCCATGAGTTTTTTAGGAGATGTAACATTTTATTGGTTTTAGTTCTGTATTTTTACATAGTGTTTATTTATTATTACCCTATACATATTGAATTCACTAAAATAAAATAGGAAGTTACTCATTTTTGAGGCTTTACTATATGAAAATTCCCAAGAATCCCAAGACAGTACCTATTTATTCATTGAAGTTTCTTTATTCAGATTTACTCACCATGCTTCTGTAAATCATCTACACTGTAGATGTACACTGATGTACACTGTAGTGTACATTCTGAGAACCTTGTTCAAATTCTGTTGGGAATTTGTTTACACTATGGAGAGGAAAAAGGTGGACTCTTTTGATATTACTTACTTGAAATATCCATACTGCTATTAAAGGCATCATCATTAGCATGCTGTTTCAGATATGAAGGAAATATTAGAGAAGTCTTAAAGGAAAACAACTTTTTCTACAGATGCGTTACAAACGACAAAATTAATTTTCTATTTCCAGAAATGCATCTTTTCCTTTTCCTCCTACATATCTTTACTAGAATTGTCAAAAACTGCTTCAAATCAAAATGAGACAAGACTAAATTTGATATTCAGGGCTGAAGTCAGACTCTGTCTCACTGGGACTCCTGCACATCATCTGTTCATCATGCCTATTTCCCCAAAGATGTACTTCCATCATGTGTGTAGCATACTACAAGAATTAATATTCACATGGTGGTGACTTTCAGGTAACAAGTGAAAAAAATACAAGAGAAAAACAACATTTTTTTAATAAAAGCAAAAAAAAATGCTTAGCAAAACTCTAATCAAAACAAAAAAAATATGTTGTGGAAAGAACTAGATGCTCTAAGTCTTTTGAAGGAACTGACAAATAAATCAGTGAAGATAAACTTCACAACTAACTACCTGCCCAAGTTATATATGCCCCAGTAAAAAGTGGGCTTTCAATATATATACTTATATTTTTAACAGCAAAGCATTCTAGCTATTAACAGCTGTCTATAAAGAAATATACTAAGAACACATCCTAAGCCCATCTCTGCAAATCCACAGAAAATTATATTTTAACCTATTGCCATTTAAACTGTTCTACGGAATGTGTCTTCCCAATTGAGGTATGTCCTTAAAAACTTCTGACAATATATGTTTTTAAAAGCACATTGAAAAATTATCTTAAATGATTAATGAATGCCTAGGGTAAAAGAGGATTTTGCCAGGAAAAAAGCAGACAGGCACCTACAATGCTGGAATGACTATCAGGAAGGTAGCTTCATAAATATATAAACAACTGGTAAAAAAATTAATAAAACTGAAGTCAGTAAGCAAAAAAAATGCCATCATATTTCAAAGTAATGTATAAGTCTGCATTCACTGACCTACCATAAAACAGTTAAGGTACTAAATGCATATTTAAATATACTCTGGGACATATGTTTCAGCTTTTATGTTTCAGTTTTTATGGCTCTGATCACAACTGGAAATAAAAACAATAGCTATGAAATATTAGCTCATGTAAATATTTAAGGAAAAGCGTATGCATTTGGTTGTCGGTACATTACAGGCACTTGAATGCTCATTCAGGGAATTTGTGCAAGGACCTCTTCATTTTCTGCATTTCTTTTTTTCTGAGATATACACTGGGAAGCAATAACATATAAATTATGCATTTATAAGTCTACCAGATGTTAAAAAACTGACTTAATTTCTTAGAGCCTGGTGTACTTTTAAAAACTTGTGTGTAGTCTCTTGTTTCATGTTTCAGGACAGTTACAATCACGAAAAAAATGGTGCATTTATAAAACTGACCTGATTTAAAGAATTGTTGCCACTACAGCTATATAATAATCATCAAGTCATGGGCTGACTTTTTGGCCTTTTTCAAATTCATTTACTTTCCTTCAGTTTCTCCTTTTCATATAGCTGGACCACCAGTTCTTTTAATGCTGAAAAGATAAACACATATTTTTTTCCTGCCTGCTACAATATGACCATAATTTACAATTTTGTTTTTGCTATAGCTCCTAATCTGTAATTGTGCCATTCAACCTGAGTTTTGCTTTTTCCATCCAATGCCTGGATCTAGGCTGAATCACTGCTTATTCCACTGATTAAATCCTTGGATTCTGGATTCCTTTACAGAGCTGGGATTTTACCAGGCAACTGCACTATGTCGTGCACTTGAACCTATTCCAAAGATTTGGCTGTGAATCAGTAGTGTCTGAGCTCGGACACCACCTCTTACATATCTTCTGGATGCTCACACATAGATAGCTATGAATTTCCTCTTTCTTTTACAATACGAATTTGTAAATCTCATGGGATTTACAATCCACTAATCCATACTGTTTTGTGATGTCCCACAAACTCCCAAAATTATGATAGTAAACACAAATGAGAGATTAAACACAAATGCTTGTGTCTAAAAAAAAAAGAAATGTTGGGGTCTGATTATACAGTGTTCTTCTAACTGCAACACTTCTCCAGGCCCAGGAAAGCAAACACTGCTTCTGAAGGGAGATTAAAAAGAACTTTAGGGATCTATGGTATATTACAGGTTGATCAAAGTATTTCCAGTTTCTTTTCAGCTATGCATTTACATGGCAGGATTGATCACCAGTCACCATCTGACTTTTTCCATCTGATACAATCTGGAATTCCCTATCCATTTCCCTTATGAGGAGAAGCCTAGATTTGTTCAATCCATTTTTAACATTTGTTTTTGTATCAGACCTTTCCAAAACATACAGTATCTGGGAAGATATTCAGCAATCAAAGGTTAGGTTGTACATATGAATATATTTTGAACAAACTCATGTGATGCAATGTCTACCTATATTTTGTCAAAAAAACCCACAATTACTGTAGATGATAGATATAAAAACAATTTGCTGCTGTGCTGTGCTACAGCTACCTAGCACAATTAATTATACTGGCATTTTATGGTATTGTCAAGCAGGTAGAAAATATCTGATGTGCACAAGTCAATCTAGGAGATATTTTTATTCCTTTTTGTTGTTCAAGTGCTTGATTTAAACCAGAGACCATCCAGTAACTTATGCAGTCCCCATTCTGCATGTGTGACAATTATAAGTTTATCTAAAAATACTATGTAGAAAATTTACACATAGGAATAAATGAATAAATAATTACATTTTTGCAAAAACATTAAATGTGTATGCTCAGCTATTTCCACTATTTCATAATGCTCTTTTAGGCTTGATATAATGTTCTTATATGCTTGAATTCAAGTATCAACATTGTAGAGATTTATAATTTATAGGTGTTTTATTCTTTTTTTAATTTTCTCTACTTTATTATTTAAAACAATATTTAGCATTTTGGGGTAAACAAACAGGAAATACATACTTTTCTTTAGGTAGAGCGATACATTCAATAGGCAATAAGAATGGGAGGAAAAGAAGATAAGTTCCAATTAAGAACTGAATTTATAACTTAATGTTTGTCTTAGCTGGCTTTGTTGAATTAGTGTTTGATATTTCTTCCTAGTATGGAGGAAAACCTACAGTTGAAAACTTAATGGCAAAATATAAAAAGCAATGTATTGCAACTCAGCACAAAAAGATTTTAAACTAATAAAAATATACTGAACATATACTGAACAATAAACTTTAAAATTTCCAAAGCCACTAAAGATTTTGAACACGCAAGTATTTTAATAATAATCCTCTGAGCACATTTTAATAACTCAAACAGAAAATTTTAAATAAGAACTGTTGTCCATTGGTTGACAAATCACTCTTTTGAATATTAATAATTTTGAAGTATGTGGGTTTGGGTATAATTTCCCACTGCTTGCAATTTGTCAAGTATTACTTTTCTACTCTGAAAACCTCAATCCCTGTTACTGCATAACAAGTACTTAGAATTACTTCAAAAGTATAATTGCATCTTCATATGAGTTAGTATTTTTAGTGTTTCATTCCAAAGGAGAATGATATTTAAATTCCATATTTTTTCTTGAAATCATTTATGTTCAAAGATACTTGGTCTCTTAATATTTTTTTAGTAAGCTGTTATTCCAAAAGTCCAATGAATCATTCTTTACTATTCAGATTTCATCTGACTACTAATAATGGTGGAGAGACAAATTCATGTTGCTTTATATCGTGCCAGGCATAGATAGCAAAGAATTTTAAAGAGGAAGATATTCATTCTCCCAAGGGGAAAAAAAAGTTATTGGTTCTTTATCACTTTCATCACTTCCAAATATCTGCCATCTCCTTCATGCCTTACAAAATACAGAGGACATGCTTTCAGAACAAAATTCTTATCTCGATTTTACATACAACAACTGTATCAAAAGTCACTGCTCTTCTTGTGAAGTGAATTTGCATTGTGATTAAAGAGCTTGTGAGGAATAAATGGCTGCTGGAGTCCTGCAAGGGATATTTAATCTATAGTATAAACAAAAATCTTTGAATTGATATAAAATTGCTTTGACAGAAAGCCAAAGAGGTATTTTTTTAGATAATCTCAATCAGATCATGTCACATAAATATAATTTAATACTGGAATTATAAACTCTAATTTTATTCTACCTATTTTGCTGTATTGTGTCAAATATTTCTACTATGGATAATCAGAGATGATAGATATGGGTAGAGGAGAAGGTGTTAGTAATTGTGTAATAGAGCTCTCTACCTTACATTTTATTTCTATTTTTAATATTCTATTTTTTCAAGATTTGACTCATGTACTTAACAGATATCTTTGTAGGTCCCTATCAAGTGTACTTAATCAAATCATCGCTTTAAATTACCAAGTATTGTGCTCAGGAAGTGTGATCTTCAGATATAAAAACAGGAGAACATTACTGTGACTACATGACTTAAAGAGGAATGCTGTATAAACAGAGCTTCCAGAGACTGATGTCTCCAAACAGTGCAAGGCTGAAATGCCAGCTTGGACTTTTGACCAACAGGAACTTCATAAAGTTTAACAAAGAGAAATTTTTCCTTCCCACCTGGAGAGGAATGCAACATGCCCATGCAACAGTACAGGCTGGGGCTGATCAGCTGCTGAGCTAAGGCAGCTATGCTAAGGCAGCCATGCAAAAAAAAATTAGTGGCCAAAAATTGGACATGAACCAACAACAGGCCCTTGCAGCAAAGACGGTCAACTGATCAACACAGATGCCTGGGCTGTGTTAGGAGAGCATTTCCAGCAGAGGAAATGATCCTGGCCCTCTATTCATCACTGGTTAGGGCCACGTCTGGAGTATGGTCCGGCACTGGGCTATGCAGTAAAAGGAGACATGAAAATAATGCAATGAGTGCAGCAAAGGGTCACAAAGAAGGGACTGAAGTAGATCTCAGCAGGGGAGGCTGAGAGAGCTGGGACTGTTGAGCCTGGAGAAGAGGAAGCTCAGGAGGGATTTTATCTGCGTGTATAAAAACCTGATGGGAGGCAGAAAAGAAGATAAAGCCAGACTCTTTGTCCAGATTCTTGGCTACTTGGTGACAAGTGACAGGACAAGAGGAAACAGGCACAAATTAAACTACATTTAAATATGAGAAAAAAAAAATTTCACTGTGAAGGTGGGCAAATTCAGGACCATGTTCACCAGGGAGATTTGGAGATTTAGTCCTTGGAGCTATTCAGAACTTGGACTTGACACAGTCTGAGCAGCCTACTCTAGCTGACCCTGATTTGAACAAGGGATTTGGACTAGATCTCCAGAAGTCCCATCTCCATTGTTCCACAGCTCTGTGACCATCCTGGGGTGCAAACCATGCCGTGCGCTCCATGAGTCATTCCAGACCCAAAGGACTGGATCAGCAAATTAGGAACTGATGACAGTGCAGATCTCCTTTTGGCTCCATACTATTTCTGAACAAAAACACCTATCCTCACTAGAGTTATACATTTTCTGTTGCAAGGAAAATGTGAAAAAACAGAACTATGGTTTTCATTCTAAATTAGCTAAAGACCTTTCTAGCATGCCTGACTTCCAGAAGAGAGAACCCCCTAATGTTTTGAACACCAGAAAACTCATAAAAGATTTCTGCCTTATTTAGAGTGGCAGTATATCAGCAGGTGTTATTATAGAGAGACTTAATTTACTACAAAATGCAGAAAAAAAGAAAAAGACAAAGTAAGATATTTAAAGCCTCCATAAATCACTATTTCTTCTCAGATATAACTTGTATTTTCTAAGAAATAACTGGTGTTGTTTCTTGCTCTCTCTTTCTCATTCTTTTCCCTTCCCTGCCTAGCTTTTAAAAGCTTCATTTGTTAGTATCTATACTGACAATATCACAATTAAATGACATAAGAGACCTAACTGAATATTACACAGACTGAAATCTCTATCAGTATGCCACATCTCACCAATGTTGTATAAACACAGCTTCTTCTGGATTTCAACAGGAACTCGCTTTTCTTTTTAGAGTTGGAGCTTCCTGCCCTATTTAGCATTGACACAAAGCGCAATTTCCTTTCCTATTCTAAATGACTGTTTTTATGTTGCCAGGTCTTCTCTGCTTTGTGTTTAACATCCACTGTCTAAGGTTGGACATGCTCCCCTACAGCTGAATAGAATGGAGCACACAATGCTATTTATCACACTGATATACTTGCGATTTTCCACAACCCCATGCCATTGTTGACATATATTCTGGCCGATACAGTGCAACCTCTTTATTTTTTTAATTGGAGAACACCTACCTAACTAGTAGCAGCCATTCATAAATAAAAGAGCTGTCAATTTCTGCTTACCTACATTTCCTTGAAATTTCATCTCTTTTTCTTCCTCAGATTATTTCTCCAGCATGTCAAAATTAATTTTCATTAATAGCTCTGTTCTCTATCCTCCACAATTATCCAAAACATGGAGAATGCAAGTTAATGCTTGAAAAAATTAGCTATATCAAATAAAGCCTGCAGATTTGGAGATGCCACCTTACTTGTGATAAAAGTAGCATTTTAAAACTAAAGATATCAGCTATTAAATTCACATCTAAAGAGACAGATGAGATAGATAGGGTAAAAGAGAGAATGGGTCAGAGTACAATAATTACGACTGCAAAAGGATTTCTTTTGATAATATCTGTTTGATTTCTGTTGTGACCAATAGTCATTAATCGATCTAATGCATTTGAGAAATAAACATGCACGCAGTCAAGGTCTCCACAGACTTCCTCTTTAACAATAATGACTTGGATTTTCCTTCCTATCTTTTGTCTCAACAAGCAACTCAAATATTGAGTAGCTCTTGAAAATCTCAATCTTAATTTTGGTTTCACAGATTAAGGGCATACCAAAAACACAGGATAGAGAATGCATTTATTCATGCATTTTGCAAGTAAATAACAGAATTTCAGTTTCCAGGGTTATGAAAATGTCTCCATTTTTGATTTACTTGTTTCACTTCAGGAAAGTAGAAGTACTTAGAAAAAATGGATTAACAATAAAACATTTTCTTTTATCTCTTTTCAGCAAAAAAAACTTTCATACTGCAGTTCATACTGCATATGCATATGTGCATATGTCACATTAAGACTTAACTCTTGGCTTAACTGTTAAATGTATATATACAAATATATGTATATAGCATGTAACCTCTTCTACCTCCTTGCACTAGCAAAACCTCCATAGAAGCCAAGTTTCTACACAGGACTCTTGCCCAGAAACATGACAGTGCTGAGTCTTTTCTCCTGTTTCAGAAATCCATTGACCATTACTTATTACATAGCTTAGCCTGTGTTTACTGTCAGCTGGTTAATCACCAAGTTACACGTTCAAAAGAAAGGAGAAAAAAAGGCACAGAACTTATGCTAATTTTATTTGAATAACAAAAAAACTGTGATAAAAAACTATTCTTTTACAGAACAGAGTTTCCAATTTGAAAGTAATCTCAGCTTTTAAGGCCTTACTGAGTGCCTGACCTTCCTCTCTCTCTCTCTCTTCCTCTCTCTCTCGAATAGACCTTTTATAGCTTTCTTCTAGACAACCATACATAAGCAAGAAGGAAGACAAAACCTGCAGTTATTCACCTTTTGCTGTGGAGGCCAGAAATAGGTCAAGCATAACTATCCAATATCTGAAAAAATACAGTAAATAACAGAAATCATGTCTCTAGTTATATGCATGTGGATGTGGCAATATAGTTGAAAATTCTTTACAGATGCAGCTATATCTATGAAACACACTAGCATATTTCTCTATTTATCATAAGACCCTTTGCACAAAAGCAAAAACTATAAACCTCTGGCAGAAAGCATGTGTAAAATATTTGAGTCACTGTGTCGCTTTTAAAATTTCAGTTCATCTTTGGAGGAGCTTCAGTACAAGTATATTTTTATCTAAATATACATAAAAAGAAATATTGCAGTTACTGATTGCAAAAGTAGTGCCTGCTAGTTACTATTTATTTAACAAATAAACAGAGAGCTTCTTCCTCAAAGACTTCATTACCTACCACCCTAGCTTTGCAAGTACTTTTTGCATGTTCTTACACACATAAGTAGCTGCTTTGATTTCAGCAGCAATCCCAAGTCTGCATTTACCTTCCAAAATGCCTTTTGACGGTCCAAGTTTATGCAGACCACAAAGTCTGTGAAAGGAAAGGAAACCTGTGAGAAAGGCAAAGCAGGGGGATTTGGGCAAGGCTTCTAATATTGTCATGGCACACAGGTAGGTGCTCCATCAAAACGGCAGTTTAGACAAAAAGCTCAACCCAGGGTTTCCAAATCTCCTTTCAGAAGAGTCTGTCCAGCTTCATTTTCTATTTAGGGGACCAAAAAGGAGTAGACAAGGAAGTCTGACCAAAGTCAGGGGCCAAAAGTCCAGGTTAAAAATATTCTCATTTGCAGACCGGGAGCTGAAACCCATAAAGAACTACATTGCGGCAACATTAAAATCGTCGTTTTTGAGACTCTTTGTTCTCTTCTCTGACTAAGCAAGGAAAGTTCACCTCAAGACATTCGAAGGGAAAAAAAAAAAAAGGCAGTTGACTTTCTTTTTCTCTCTAGTCTGGGCATAGAGAAATGCTAGATTGTGATTTTTTTTTCAGAATGTGAGTTCATTCTTTTGTTCGCTCCTTACAGTTATAAAATTACTGGTGTAGTCTAGCTCTCAAAACATTTTGTATATCTAAGAAATATTGCAAATCAAACTACTATTTTTTAAAGTTTCAATGTTTGGCAATTGTAGTTCCTGTATATTGTGAGCCAGGAAAATTTCTTATTTAATCTTCAGTACTGTCCTAAGTAGACATACTTGTCTACCCTAAATAGACATACGTATGAGAATGGCATATTCATCTAGGAGGGTTTTGCTTGTAGGCGTCATGTTAGGTCTTATTTGTATGCTATACCAAGTACCCATGATACAATCTTCCCTTTAGTCTACTTGGCAAACATATTAATGATTTCTGTTTCCAGCCTTTCTTATTCTTACCTCTGATATGTCAACAGCCACACAAAGAATATACATACCAGTGTCATTCTAGCTGTAAAATAATGCACATTTTTGTTATTGTTATTTGTATTTTTGTTATTATTATTTGCATTTTGTTATTAAAAATACTTTATAATCTTTACTACAAACTTCTTATTTCTTAAATGATTGTTTTACACATTTTTGTTTTAACAATTTTATAACCACATAAGTTTAGTAATTGCTTACATTTTATCTCCAAAATTCTCCAGACATATATGCACTTGTCTTCAAAAATAGAATTTTTTTACCTCTTTGAGAGTTACCTATCAATTCATTTATTTTCTCTCATTTTCAACTTATTTTACAATCCTGATTGTAAAATCAATACAGCACAGCCTGAAAGAAAATATCTTATTGCTCAGGCTTTAAATTTGCATGTATTTTAGCAAGATACTTTCACTGAACAAGTCAAAAGACACCTGAAGGAGAAACTGCTCAATACATATTAATCCCATGGCAAATGTGGCCTTAAGAATGATAGCTTTTAGTGATCAGCTCTAAATTCAAAGAAAATAAAACGGATATCAGTGTTTGATGCTTTACACATTGCTTCACTAAAAAGTTTATGTACTTCAAAGCTGAATGATCATGTGATACATTTCTTTTTCTAGTAGTCATTCACTTGGAGAGTTTATCAAACTGCAACTTTACCCTCACTGTATGCAACTTATTTACTTTTCTAAGACTGGGAGTAACTGGAAGCAAAACACTGGAGAGTTTAATCCACAGGCAGAGAGGTTTTCCTTTTCAAAGAGCAATGTAATCAGTAAGAGTAAAGAAATGCAGAACAGCTGTTTCGAAACAAGGCTCAGTTTGTTTTGTCAACCGAACAACCATAACAAGTGTCTTTTCAGTAGTGGCATAAAGCCAAACCCAACCTACCCACATAGCATTTGGACACCCTTCTCTAGTTCTAGTACATTTAATCTTTTTACTAATCTATATAAGAGCAAGGCACCATAATGTTTGCTTGTTCAGCTGATTTGTCTGCTTTTATTTGTTTATTTATTATTATATTTATTATTTGTTTATTTTTGTTAAACCAGGTAACCTTTTGACACCATTTTGTGAAATGAAAGGATTAGAAATTATTATCCTTACTGTCCCTCTTTCAAGTTTCCTTTTCCTCCAAAAATTAGTCTGTCCTTCTGCTAGGATGATCCATTTGTTCTAGATGATCATGGTGGGAGGATTTTTTAAAAAAACCCAGCTCTTCTATTATAGTAGACAAAAAAGGGCAAATCGCTAGAGAATGGTAAGCATAGATAAGATTGCAAAAAAAAAAAAAAGTAATAACAAAAAAAAAGAAAAAAACAGGTTTTCATACTAGTAACAACTTTTGTAATAACAGCATTTTTTTTTTAAGCAGTAAAACCAACATATCTCCCATTATGGCTGCAGCTATTTCAGTAAAGATGCCTAATACAGAAAGACTTTTCCCCCTATACTTTAAAGGAATAAATCCTTCTGCTGCAGGAATCTTTACATCTGTAATACCAAATACACACTGAGTGAATGAGTGTACCCAGGGAGTATAAAAACTAAGTCTTAACAACAGACTCAGCAAGGAATCTCAGTCATCCTGCTATCTTTCTGGGTGAGACAAGACTGAGAATAATCAGTGAGCAAAAGCCACAAGTAATTTGTAGCATTTCACAGTTACATTAACACCTCTAATTGTAACTGACAGGGTAATTAAGGCTAAAAACATCCCAGTACACTGGTTTGTACATGATGATTATCCCACTGAAACAAGAGATCATGTATTCTATTTAGAGAAAAACTATTTCACTTTATTTTCCTCCATTGAAATGATGTTCCAGTGTATCATGTCTCATTAAAAGGTTTCTGTTGCTATACATA
Organism: Crypturellus soui; assembly: GCA_032275445.1. NCBI lineage: Eukaryota > Metazoa > Chordata > Aves > Tinamiformes > Tinamidae > Crypturellus > Crypturellus soui. The sequence continues at coordinate 83,591 of JAUBNY010000458.1, read as the reverse complement.
ATTATTTCAAGTAATCCCAAGCCTTTATATTAAATATGTAACTAACTTAACAATTACTTTTTAAACTAGAATATCAAAAAAGATCAAAAATGTTATTACCACGCATTATCCATCCAAATAATGTTTTTAAGATCACAAACAGTCAATATTACAAATACAAACATATTTAGGGCACACATATCGTATTTTTCTTTAATCGATTTCTGCCTGGGTTGTCCAGGTTTTGCACACGGTGATTTCTTCCTTTGGAACTGGTACGATTCTCCCTCCCATCTAATTCATTCTGTTGGCAATTTCCTCTGCATCCTTTCCTCCCATGCACACACACACAATACTTTGCACAGTAAGTTATAACAAGATAGGTTACATCCAACATCAGCAAGTAGTTAAGTCTGCAGAGACAGATTTACAGAAAAAAAAAAATGTTCCTGAGGACTCAATATCTACACAGCATGTAGCTGCAGAGAAGGGTTTGTTAGGGACTAGGAAATGCATTAATAGTTAGGATGTGTTAGGTGCAATCCCCAGCTTCCCCACAATCCCCACATCTTCCAGCTGAATTTTATCCGAAAGAAATGCAGTTTATTTGCTCTAAGGTGCTCTACAGCATGAGCTGAAGTGCAGCAACTGGGGATGAATGAGAGATTTGCTTCAAAAGCACAGTCCTGTTCCAATCTAAAATGTTAGTAAAGCTGCATCTATACCTGCTTCTTCAAGTAGAAAGTAGGCTGGCAACTTCATAATTTAGGAGGAAAGAATTCCTCTCCAGTTTCTGCACAGTTGCTCAGGATGGGGATTTTTTTTAGAACTCTCACAACTCTGCTGCATCCTACTAATGATTTACTATGTACATTTAATACCAAACATAGCAATGTGTAATATTGGCTCACACTTTACACAGATGTGGCTAAAAGCACACAGGGAAAACAAAACAAAACAAAATGCTAAGTTCAGATCCTGTTATCTTATGTTGTGTTACAACTTTCAAGAATACACATGAAAAAAATAAATGTTGGAAAGCTGAATAATTACAAAAATACCATTGACAATTTATAAAAAACAAAAGTCTTACAAAAATACATGGATCTATGGCGAAATTGAAACAGAGATCATGTTTAAAGTTTCATAATGTACTTTGCCTGCTTCTCAAATTACTCTCAAAATAGTTAGCGCATCTAAGGGAGGAAGACTAATTGCAAAGTCATGACACCATGCAGACCTTTACAAGCTTGAAAAGCAGGTGATCACATTAAGATGCCGCCAAGATGACTAGAGAGTCTTTGTCATAAAAAGAAATCATAATATCATATAATCCTTAAAGTTGGAAGGGATCTTTAGAGATCATTTTGTCCAAACCACTTGCACATGTAGGGTCACCTAGAGCACATGGCACAGCATTGTGTCCAAGTGGGTTTTGAAGATCTCCAGAGAGGGAGATTCCACAACCTCTCTTGGCAAACTGTTCCAGTGCACCATTACCCTCACTGTTAAGAATTTTTTCCTTAAGTTCCTGTGGAAGTTTCGATGCTTCAGTTTGTGGCCATTTCCTCTAGTCCTATCGGTGGCCACTGCTGAAAAGAGGTTGGCCTCATTCTCCTCACTCCCTCCCTTGAGGTACTTACAGACACTGATTAGATCCCCTCTCAGTCTTCCGCAATTCTTCTCCAGGATGAACAGGTCTCTCTCAGCCTCTCCTCATAGGGCAGATGTTCCACGCTCCTGATTATCCCTGTAGCCCTTCACTGGACTCTCTCCAGAAGCTCCACATTCCTCTTGTACTGGGGGGCCCAGAACTGGACACAACTGGACTCAGCTTGACCAAGAGTCCCTGTTTTCAAGTGAAGACATCCAGACATCCCTTTCTAACCAAGACTTTTTGTGATTATAAGTCCTACATATGAGGTGCAAAAGATTTTTTTTTCCTTTGAAATCTAGGATTGTTTCAGTTCATGTGTGTTTTTATTTTAAAATGGCAAAATGGTAGTATGTATTTTTGGGGACACGCTGTGAACAGTGAGAATGACGGAGCTCTTTACCAGTACCTGTACCTACTGGTAAAGTACCTCTACTGCACCAGAGTTCCATCAATGAGATTCAAAAGTATACCAAAAATAAGCAAATCCATTCAAAACAATTTGGAAACCCAACTTGAGACATTGCAGTCTGATTCAGTTTTTCCTTCTTTCTCCTTCACCACAAAGAGGAAGAATTGGAAGGAAGAATTGGAAAAAATAGAAATGCTTACTATCTGGTGACATGACTGCCTTTCAAACTGCATATCTGTGAGGAAACATTTGAAGAGATACCCTTTTGCTTTTAATCTTTATAAAGAAAGAAAAAGTTCTTCGTGATCATGCCTTGGAACTTGGTGTTAGTAAATATAGTGATCTGCCGAGGTCTTCCAGCAGAAAGACGCTTTGGCTATTATCATACTTCATTTGTGCTTGGTCTTCTTTGGAATAATATCCTTGGACGTAAGGAGCAAGGCAGAGTTCTGGCTACTTGGGAATCACATCAGATACGGAAGTTCTTGGTCACTGTCTTCCCTTTCCTATGTTCCTTACAACACTCAGTGTCCCTCCTTTTCTTTGTCCTTGTGGAAGGGTCTGTGCAAGCTATTTGCCTCCTTCCTTTAAATACTCAGAGTATTTCCTCACGATACGCTGCTTAAGTACTGGTAGTTGTCAACATTTTGTCTACATGAGTTTTCTGGTTACGAAGAACACAGAAAAAGCAGAGTTGCTGAATGCCTGCTTTGCTTCAGTGTTTACCAAGGGCAGCCCTGTAGAGCCCCAGGCCCTAGCGACAAGAGAAGAAGACGGGAGAGAGGGAGACTTGCCCAGAGTAGAGGAAGATTGGGTCAGAGAGCACCTAAGACACCTTGATACCAACAAATCCATGGGCCCTG
>JAUBNY010000458.1:63824-77017 GCA_032275445.1 Crypturellus soui | reverse complement strand
GTGTATTTTATGCTTCCTATTTTTCTTTCACAGCCGCATGGCTACCCAATCTGCATTTGGAGAGAACCTACACATCCTCCTGTCACTTGAGCATAACAATTTACTTGGCTACTTGCTTTGTTCTTCACATTAACATTTTGTATGGCATCTTAGATGATAGTTGAATATGGAAGGAACACAAACATTCTTAGTAGATATATACTTGTCTACATGGGTAAACCCAAAAAGTCAATTACAAGACAGTAAAGACGTAAATGTATTAAGTAGGCTAGTAGAACATCATTAAACTTTTTTGGGATGGCATACTCTCATAATTTAAATTTTATGAACTAAAGTGGCTTCAATTTAGTTCATTCATTCAGCTTAGTCAAAAATGAACTAATGTCACTAATTTCTAAATTCACAGTCTTCATTAACTCAGCTTAATTTTCCCACGTGCCCTCATGTAGACAAGTGCTAAAAATGAGATCTTGTGAATTTCATGTTAGAATAAGAACAGCTAGAACAAAACGGTCATTTTAATGAATATAAGCCATCTTGTGCCTCCCATTATATAACTCCAAAGGAATGTACGAAGAAAGATAAGAAACCCCTACTTTAATTAAAAATAACATGCAATACTATATTTTGAAGTAGATGCCAGTAGATTCCTCAGCTGTGAATGACAGATTAGTATTACTTCGTTAAAGATGAAATAATCATTGTTTAACTACAACAACAGTAGGAAGAACTTGATATGACTGGAAAGAATAACCCATTTCTAGAAAAAGGAGTGAACTATCGTTCTTTGAATATATTAATAATATATATGAATAACAATTTATTGGTTATATTACAGAAATCGCATTAATAAAATCAGACTGCAGACTAGCACATAATAACTAACAGAATATCCACCAGAATAGGAAAAATATAAAAGTAAATTGTTCCTACATAAAGAACAACTTACTGCAGACCTTCACAACCAAACTGCTGTAAAAATCAGTGGTTTGTACCTAAGTCTCCCCCAAACCATTTCCAGATCTCTGAAAATATACTTGAATAGAATGCAAGTATCTGAGGCAATTGGGAAGATGCAGAAACAAAATTCCCCACTAGAAGCTAAATATTACTAATACAGACCAGTCATACAGAAGAAAATAAATAAACCAGTGGTATACAAGAAGCTCAGTGAAAATCCCACCAATATTTCTGCCAAGAGTCAGATCTTCAGCAGATGCAATGTAACAATACGACAGGATGTAAATAGTTGTAAATGCGGCCGTGCCGAACATCTGTGCAATTACCAGCACGCGGAAATTTCCTGTCGGCGCTGATAAGCTTGCAGTGCTTGCAGAGGACTGCTGTGCACACTGCAGAGAGAGAGAGAGGACTCCTGAGGAGAACTGTTACAGCCTGAAATATTGTTTAAATCATCTATTGAGAGCCTGTGTATTAAATTTCAGTGGTTAGGGGTGATAAATATTTTCCTTTTGGAAATGTGACATGTTTTAGAACATCACTTTGTGCAATGAGTTGCACTGTAAGATATTGCAAAGCATATCCTGTACATCAAAGTTGAATCCAGTTTGTATTTCTTTTATAAGAATTTCAGTGATGCACAAATACACAGATCTTTTGTCTAGTACAATTTACTATGATTCATAGTTATTTATTTTATGTTACACTATTTAAAAAGCAGATCACAGATTTTCTCGCTTCCACTGTTTTGTGTTTTTTTAATTGGAGTGTATTATGATGATAGAAGTAAAAATGTTGTTTGTTTTATACACTAACACAGAAAAAATGTCAAAAGCCCATCCCCTTTTTCTCACAGAGGAGAATTAATACCTTTTTTTTTCTAACAACAATAACGATGGACCCGAGTGGACACTGAATGCAGTCTGACAGCATCAGCATTTTCTCTAAATGAAAGTGTACAATTTTAATGAAAAAAACTCCCCCATTCCAGGAGGGAATGTTCCTGTAGTGCAGGTGCCCTGAGTCTTCATTAAGCTTTAGGCCTGATATGCAGGTGATTTCTCTTCTCAGAAGAGGCTTCTGCCTTCTAAAGAGGCAGAAGCAGTCCAAAACAGAAACATTTCAGATTTCAGGCATTTGATTTCTGTTGTGATGGAAGATCAAAACAAACACTGGAAAGTGGATTGTTACATTTTATCCCAAAAAGACAAAAAAAATCTGGAAAAGTAACTTGATCTATATGTAGAAACTTTTTAGAAATTTAAGTTTGATTTTATTAGCAAAATATCAATTTACAAATATCTTTCTCCAACATTTAAAACTTCTCGTTAGCTTGCTGCAGGATGTTATGGGCACTAAAATTTTATGCATTTAAGGGAAGTCTGAGCATTCAGGGCAGATAAACCCTTTGAGGACTACTGACTGTAAAAATTGCTGTTGGGGGCTCAGGAATTTCCTAATTTGCGAATTACCAGACACAGATTACTGTGAGGAAATGTGTTTACGGTTGTTCCTCTTAAAGCATCTGCTGCTGGTCCTTGCTGGCAACAGCATCTGGGGCAAAGCATTAACAGCCAGAACGGCTTTTCTTACTTTTTAAACTGCTCAAGGAAAGCTGTTGCAAAGGTGGAAAGTGATGCCTTTGATGACAGTTTAAGCTCTGCTTCATTACAAAGTCAGGATTAGCTCAAACAGGAAAAGGTACAGGAACTCATTATTTCTCCTCATACTACCATTTCCTTCTCTCCTTTTATTTTTTTTTTTTTGTTGTTGACGGGGAAGTGATTCAAGATTGTACTCCTGGTTCAAACTATTTAAGAATCAAAACAGAAACATTCCCTTCCTAGCCTAAGAGCTGTACTAAAGCTAAGGATTTATTTGATGATGCTTATTATAACCACTTTCTAACAGCCTGCTCAGCAATTAAAATCAATCAGGCTGTTTAACTCCTCTTAATTTGGATACTTTTGGTATGTGTTTCATAAGAAACCCTTCCTTCCAAACTTGATTAGCTGTCTTTAATAATACCCATTACTTTTGAGTCCTTCAGCATACAATTTTACTATTTCCTTCTCTCATATCTATTTTTATTTCAATAGGATCACTGGTCTCAAGATGTGGAGTACATAGTCTGCTCTTCTCTGTGGATTTTTAATCCATATCTGTTCACATTCTAGTCATGTGTTTTGGACTACCAACTCTGTATATCTCAATTAAACTACTTTATGTCCATGCATGAGAATGTTTCATTCTATTTGCACAGTTTTTATTATCTTAGCTTTAATGATAAAACACCATTGAAATTCTGAACTGCTGCATGCGATTCTTTTCCTAATTCTCTGATTTTGCATAGCCAAATTCCTCTTTTTCCTGGGAGTCTAATAACTCCTATAATACAAAAGTCTGGGTCCTTCACTGAGGCATTCAATTATACCTTTAAAACTAAATTGTTAATTTAATGCTCAGCCACTGTAGTCTGACAATTGGACATAATAGTTGGAAGGATGAAAGCAGAAGACATCCTTTCCCTCATTCTGCAGAGGTGGACCGACCTTGGGAGAGTCATCTAGCTCCAGTAAGTCCTGCCTCATACAAACCTTGTCTCACCTGAATACAATAATTTGGGCATTTCTGTCTTAATGTTGATAAAACAAAATGTGAACCTATACCTTATAACAGGCTAAATTCAAAACAAAACCAGTTTGAGAATCCATGTCAGTATGCTAAAAAAAAAAAAGCAAAGCAAATTATTTTTCATCCAGAAAGGGAACAGCAAGAACAGCTGAAGATGAAGCATATGAAATATAAAATATTACATAATATCTCATTTCAAAAATACCGTCTTTTATATTTTTCTGACCTTCTCCCATGCAGCTTTTATAGCCTTTCAGCTAATATTAAAGATGGCAAAGTCTATAAATGTATATGACATATGATACTATTGTTGTTAAATACTTCTCCTTTCCTCCCCAGAAAAGGAGAAAGAAGATCAGAAAACAATTTTTTAATGTATCTATCTTCTGTCTCCAGGGCCTATTGCTGCTTGTAGCTGAAACAAAGATACAGTAAACAGCAGTCTCCTCAGGTCCTGGTTTACCTGCAGAAGCATTATGTAGCTCATGGTATTGTTCTCAGCAGTCTCTCCCATGTCAGACCTGAAATTACAGTCGCACCAGCTTTATGTAGCTTATGATATTGCTTTCAGCAGTCTCCCATGTCAGACCCAAAACTACAGTCATGGCCAGCTGGGGCATACTATTTTACAGAAAGCAAAAAGAGAGAGAGAGATGGTAAAGAATCTCAAACTCCATAAAATCCATTTATCTTCAATGGATTTGAAACATAAAGATTTCCCTCAAATTCCAGTGACCTCGAATAACACACAGATGAATTAACCAACAATTTTATTTATTACTATACCACTATATACACAGGAAAAAAGTGAAAAAAAGCACACAAGTTCAGTTGTGTAGGGTGTACATAGAAACTTGATAATGTCTGCTCAGGTCAATACTTTTTTCTAAGATGTTTCAGTATTTTGGGATCATGACAATAGAGGCTGAGTAACACGGGCTTTAAAAAACCTTAGATTTGGAACAAGAGGGCTAGATGAGATCTTAAGATATCACCAAGTTCATCCCTGTGATGTAGGAAGGATAAAAGCCTTGCAACATCCTTTCTCACAGTGATTTACCTTGACTGCCCTTAAACATCTTCCAGCTCCAAATATGTCTAAAACTTTCCATTGCAGCACTTTATTGTCTTAACCACTAGGAAGCTCTCCCTAATCAGTCTTACTTGAATATTTACTATATATCTTAAGCATTAGGGGCTTCTTCCTCATAGTAATAATCTGTTGCACTTTGGAAGGCTACTACCCTTTTTTTTTCAATCACTTGTTCTTATGTTATGCAATTCTAGTCCTCTCAGTCCCTTATTAATATTTGTTTATTTTTTTTGAAATTGAGTTTCCTAGATTCTACTTTGATCTCATTATTCTTCTAGGAATACTCTTCAGCTTTGCCACATTTTACTTGAAAATGATCAAAATTGGGTTCAATCTGAGTTCTATTGAGACAATTTTGAACTGTTTATTATATTTTTTGAAAGATGTTAGTCTCTTTAATTTTTTTTACTCTGCAAAGTGGTTAGGCTTGTTATCTTGATTGTCCTTTCAAAATATCCCCAGACACAACCTGGGGCTCTCATCTCCTGTTTACATCTCTTTTCCATTTGGAAAAAATAGATCTGTCTACTTCTAAACTTAGATTAAATCTCAACTAGATCTAATCCATTTTTTTAACTAGAATGATACCTTGATCAGTTGACTGATCCTTTGACCCATTTCCCATGCGATTTTCCAACACAACAGGGCAGATCAGTAGCTTTTCTTGCTCAAACACAGTAATCTTGATTTTAAATTTGCAGATTCTATATATGTGTTTCTGTGATTGATTCTGACTTCTCATAACCTGAAAAAAACCTCCAAGCACCACACAACCAATGTACACCTTCCTGTCCCACAGGAAGCTTGTGTCACCCCCACCTCACCTTCAGATCAGGCACACAGAGGTCCCTAGGCACAAAATAAAACTGTGACCATTTTCCCTTAGGTTAGCAATTCTTAAAGAGTAAAATAGTAATTGATGTTAGTCCATGTGTAGGAAGGAACTTTTCCACAATTTAAAGTTGTAAAAAAACAAACATAAAGGAATAAAATTGAGCAAAGAATATTTGGACTGAGTGACTAGGCAAAATGAAGAGAAGGAGGAAATAGATATGAGCACATGCACCCAGCTACTGAAGTAAAATATTATGAACCAAGACTTATTTTGCGTGCAAAAAGAGGTACTAAGGTGTAGAAAATAACCACAGGACTCAGTCATAGCTCCTAGAGTGACTCCTCAGTTTTGAACAAGCACTCTTTATACTCTTAGACATTATATTATCTACATCATACTATTTGTCTTTTTTTTTTTTCTTTTTTGCCGAGGAGATTTAAACCTAACAGAGTTTTCCATTGTTTCTATTAAGTGAGTCAACCAGTTGTTGGGTCTCAGTGCTGCCAGAGCATTGGCAGCTCTGGCAGTCAGAGAAAAGAAGGCTTAAAAGTGATATTATGAATGGATTTTATTAAAATTTCTTTATATATCATTAACCAATAAATTAACTCCTATATAGCACTGTCACTTATCTCCTGCTCATCTTACAGTTTTAGTCACCTTCTCCAATACTACTTAAGCTTGGAATTAACAGCAATATTTTCATTAAAAAAAAAGGAGAAATAACTATAATGATCCTCTTAATATTTCAGTCTCTCTCATCAAAAGACCTTCCTGTTCAAATACTTGCTTTGATGATAAGAACAATAAAACAGGAAATATAGATATCTGAAAAGCTCTCTAAAAGTCTTTCTGACATAAAGAAATGCTGGTGTCTTGTAAACCATGAAGTATATTGATTCCAGAGATACACATCCAGGAACACGGCAGTTTATAATCACATCTGTGCCACTGCTACTGAATGATGGTTCCCAAGCCATTGCATACATAAAATACATTTCACCTTTAAAGCAGTTTATCTTCATGTTTTAACTTTTAGCCATCTCCTGAGAGACCATATATATTAAGAGATTAGTTCACTCTTCAGAGCTAGAGAATGTTTCAAGCAAAAAGCTAAAGTTTGTTATCACACAAAATTGTATTAAAAGGAGCATTTCACAAATATCAAATTCAAATAACAACAACAAAAAACATATCCTCTTTTCCCATCCCTATTTTGTAAATGTTAAACCTGCTTTCTTTTCTTAACGAATGCACAACTAAACTTCATAAATTTAGAGAAGGAATATATCTCTCAGAAGGGAGATATACAAAGGTTTTTTTTTGTACTGCTTATAGGTAAAGTCATTTTTAGGGGAACAAGGAACACAAGGAAAAAAAGATAAACAGGACTCAAAAAGGTACCTTCTTACAACATCTTCTCCATTCCAGCACGGTAGTCCATCAGCGGCCGCTAACTCATTGGCACAGAGCTGATCAGCCAAGCCACCATAGAAAGCTCTGTAGAGACGGAGGTGGCCAATAAATGCTCTGCACAGAGGAACATGGAAATTAATTGACAATGTCAATCAATAATAGTAAGCAGTACAGTTGCCATGCATTGCTACAAGAAGATAAAGAATGTGTCATTTCTAATACTTGCTATTGATTTCAAGGATTTTATTCATCGATTTGTCAATTTTCTTTTAGATAAGCTTGACTGTCGTATATATATTTCAGGAGTTTAAAAATCTGACACTGTCCCTGGTCGAGGTCGAAAAAAAAACATGACTCATATTCTATAAGAGAAATTATTTTCTCCACTCTAAAATTTTCTTGCTTAGTTTTGATAGTTTGCAATGCTACTTTTGTACAAATATACCAGTATTCCAAATCACACAGAATCACAGAATGGTTGAGATTGGAAGGGATCTGTAGAGGCCACCTAGTTCAACCTGCCCTACTCAAGCAGGGACACCTAGAGCAGGTGGCACAGGGTAGCATCCAGGTGGGTTTGGAAGATCTCCAGAGAAGGAGACTCCACAGCCTCTAAAGTATGGCAATTAATAGGCTTCATATACTAGTAATTAGGTATAAGAATAAGAAGTTGTTTGTTTTTCAAATGTACTATTAATTAACTACATTCCTAGAAAGTGTTACAATGCTAAAAAGAATATTTGTTTAAGCTATGGAACAATTCAAGATTTAGGTAGGATGGTTGAAGGTGCAGATATCAAATATTTAATGGAGATTTAAATTACTACCTGAAAAAATGGCATCAATTTTATCATGCGTTCCTCATATGCTTTTATTTATATGTTGTTTACTTAAATAATTCTCAAGGTGCCCAAAACTAATGACAAGTTTTTATATTTATATAAATCAAAAGAAATGATTGCCTTTTCAGTTAGTATGTTTGTAACTGGACTGTGATATTTATGTTTTATAAACTGCTTGCTAATGTATTGAAAATCCTGAGAGACCTATTTCTGCTGTGAAAAATATAAATATTTATTTATTTTAGTCTAAAATATCACATTATACTAAGTTATCTATTGCCCACAGGCACAAAGAAGAAAGACATAAGTAAATGGTGTATTCATTGCTTTGTAAGCCCGAAAGCTTCACATTATCTTAAATTCTTGTCTAATGTCTGGAACTGGAAAAAATATGCTACAAATGTTCTATCCATTTCCCAGTATTTAGGTAACACTTGTCTAGTGTGGCATAAGAAATTAAATTAAGTATTGTTGACTTGAAATTACAATAGAAAAATATGAGTAACTATATATACAGTCTGTTTAAAATACACATGTTCTTTCTTGCTGTTCTAGAGTAAATATTTTTACACAAAGCACACTGATTCAGATTAAATACTATTAAATGTGATATGGATGCTCTACTAATTCTAAAAGTGTCATTCTGAAAATCTCAAGTATGATCATATATTACATATGTACAATATATTTTAAATATGTGACTATGATACATCTGCACTCTTCCAGCCATGAGTGTTGTATCTTTCCATTGCAAATTGCATCCGATGTATATTTAGTATGCAGAGTATATTTACAATTTTCCTCCATTTCCAATCAAGTGGGACTGATTTTATTTTGACTGTGCCTAATATCCTTTAGGTTTACATAGCGGATGAAAATTGGAGATTAGAAGCTCTTCTCATGGTAAATAGTAGGAAATTCTTCTTTTGCACAATCAATCTGTGTATAATATATAAATGGAATCAAATACTGCTCCTGTAATATCTTGCGACAAACCACATTATAACAGAAAGGTCAGTCATTCAGTTTATTAGCAAATATATCCTAAGGCAAAGCAGAAGTTAATATAGAAGTAATAACTGATTTCAACCCCTGTAGATATCTGACCAAAGTAGTTAGAAGGGCAGATGGTTTGAATGTCAATTTTCACATCATCATCTTCTAGACCAGATAGCATATAATTATAGGCAGCTGAGCACAAATGTGCAATTATAGTCAGCAAAACCTACAGATATTTCTTATCTATGTATTTAGAAATGTTCACTTTTTACAATTTTATTCTACTTGCTAAAAGCTTTCTACAATGTTCAGTTCTGCAGGAAAAACACATTGTATTTTTTTTAAGATTGTATACTATCATGTCAGTTCTAGCCAGCAATTCTTAAAATTCATCTCACAGATTTTCACTTCAAAAGCACAGAGACATTTCATTTTCTTCTTTTGACATGTGGCACTAGAAAGCACCAGCGTAGGGTGGTATTATTTAAACCATTTAGGCAGAAGTAGTCCAACATGTACTTTAAACTGCAAGATTTCAACTAGAGATACATCTGAAAAAGAATCAGAAATTATGGAACTCTTATGAGTCAGATATGTAATGCTTTTTGAGGATAACTGCCATTGATCAAGTCCTACACAATTTGGAAGAAGCCTCCTCTCTCTTGCTTCAGCTCACGACAGTTGCCAAGAACCAGTTTCTGCCAAAAGTCCACAGGTGGTAAATAAAGTGGAGTTTCATTCCAAGATTAGCATTTCCTTAAAAGTGGCCTATAACCATTTCTTGAAGTTACTCGTCCTTCTGAGGAAGTTACGGTTGCCATGGGAATGGCAAGGGGAGTAGAAAGCAATTGTGGCTAAAGGGGAAAGAGGTGATCCAGGGGGTAATGAACACAAACATGGTGTGAACAATTAAGCGGTGAAAGTGAAATCTGTGCCAGGGGATCTCAAACTCTTCCTCTCCCCATCCCTTTGGTGTAGGGCTTGCCACACACCTTACGGTGGTCCCAGCACTGCAGGCCAAGGGACTGTGCTGCTACCAGTGGTTTACTAGGAATCATGATTAAGTGAGGAATAATGATTAGAAGACGGTTCTGTATTTGCAAAGTCTTAGCAAGAGGAGAACATCAAAAAATTACCTACACAAAATGGACAGAGGAAAATATGTCTGTTTAATAGCTAGATTTGTCTGGCACTCTTTATTTCTCCTCAAATCAGTGCTGAGCAATTATTCTCTGCAATTGTCTCATTTCTGTTTTCTTCTGTGTTACAAACTGAACTGAAAGGAAAAAGAGAACAGAGACCTTCTTTGTATTTTAGCAAACAATAATAAGAGCCTTCAGTTTCAACTGTAATACCATCCTTACTTCTCACAGACTTTAAAAACTTGATTCATTTGCCTAAACCTAGACACCTGGTGCCCTTTGAGATGCTCTCAGGTAGGTCCTCTCAGGAGGTCTGCACAGTGCTGAAGCACACATCACACAACTCACAGGACAAATGGATCCTTCCTGGCAGCAGCAGATCAGCTGGAGTCACTAGGGCATCTCCTCACAGCCCTAAACGCTTGCTTCTATGTGGGCATCTGGACCGAGTGCTCCTCTCCATTGACTACGAGACAGCTTAAACATGCGAATCATATTCAGGTATCTACAGCTTTAGGCAAATGTTAGCTTGTGATACCAGGTTTAAATCAAATCCCCAAATCTTTGCTGCCACATGAATTAAACATATACTAGAAGGAGAAACAGTGAAAAAAAAACAAAATGACTTGCTTGAAGAAGGATTTCAAGATTTAGCCCTAAATTTATTTTATTTTTCACAACAAAAAAAGTGAGTAGATAAGAACAAAATCATTCACTCCTTTATGGCTGATCAATTTGTACAAATAGTTTTCTTATAACAGTGGCAATCAAGTCCTGACAGATTTAATAACACCCACTGATGTGCTGACTAAGTCTAATCCAAAGACTAACACACAAAGATACAGCTAACTTTCATATTTTAGCAACATGACCTTGCTCATGTGTCCATAACTTCAGAAAACTTAACCTGGTCATAAAACAACTTTTTCATAAATATAATAGAACAGAATTTGTTGTTGAAATGCTTTATTCCCTTCAGTCTCTATTTATTCTCCACTAATGCAGGCCATTGCATTGAATATAATCTATTCTGTTGTAAAATTAATGGCTTACTTTATTCTTTCTTTCTGGTTGTAAAACTAATGTCTTACTTTCTTCTGTTGGCAAGGGTTTCTTCACTGTCTCTTGTGAACATCTTCAAACCTTGATTGTCTTTGTTCTGATCAAAGGAGCATCCTGTTGACTGCTGGGGCTTTCTTACAGGAGGGCCACATATCTTATTCACCTAAAAGAAAAACAAGACATAAGAGGGAAAGAACATACTCGAACTAAAATCATTCTCACTTCAGTTTCAATTTCAGTTTTCAATTCAATTTAAGTGCACTCTAGTAGGAAAGGAAGCCTGTATATCTTGAAGATTAGCTAAAAGAAGGTTCATTAAGTATGATACTTGTCAACACTGAATGTCCACAATGAATGCATTAAACACATAACTAGTCTTTATATAGAAGAAACAAACAAAAATACATCCTGCTTTTTAAAGAAAAGCAAAGTGTGGAAGTCACCTCAAGTATATTATTGATTATTATTTATTGATTGATTTATGATTTCTTCCTATCAGAAAATGTATTATTATGCAGAAAATAACAGCAACCTCAGACATCATGAACTGTTATGAACAACATCTTATTTCCATTATTCTGTAATGTACCTCAAACACATTTTTAATACGCATTGAACTTTATGATTTCTTTCAGGGTTGATGAATTATTACAGCATATTCAGCATAGTTACGCAGAGAACAGAGTGAACACTTAGCATAGTAGAAACATGCATTACAGCTTTGCAAGATGTAAATGCAATGACCAAGCTATAAGTTTACTGATTCAGACCACGGATGTTGAAAATACCAACAGATTTTACATGTCCACCTTTCTAAACTCAGTATCAACAGAGTTCCTATCCACGTGAGCTCCTACTTTCTTCTTTACAAAAGGCTCGATATCACATTTTATACTACAGACAATATCAATTCATGATCATAGGTCATTATTCTTCCTCATCATTGAAGAAAATTAATTAAAGCCAGAGGGTATCTTCAGACTGACCAAATATTAAGCAGAACGAACGGTATATATCTTCTATTAGCTAGTATACACATGCACTATTGAAAAACTAATATTGTATGTGAATTATTAAAACTTGGTTGCAACATACAGTCAACTTTCTTAAAAGGAAAGGGAAGAGAAGAGCACTTTTGGCTCCAAGGCTAATTTTTGAAGCAGAAGCATATTCAAAATGTTCCCATAAAAAAGAGGAAAGGGTGTGTATTATGCAACAAGGATTATTGTTTCCTGTTGCTTTTTATGTCCTCACATGTAAGAACAGAGAAAGCTGGTTTCAGCTTATAATCACTCACAGTAAAGTCTTAGAGAGTATACCTAAAAATGCTATTTGTCAGCTCAGAAATACATTTCAAATTTAAGATAAAAGAATATATGCAATTTTGATGATTTTGGTGGGGGTATACCTGACAGTGGTGTTAACCAAAGACTTGTTGAATACGCTCACTTAGGCCACAGGATCCTCAGTTTTAGTTTATACAGAACAAATATTCATTGCATGAACTCACATGAATTTGAGATTCAAATATCTAAATATACTCAAAGGTGTTTAAATCATACTTAGAATTCCCTTCAAAATGAGGTGTATGAACTTCCATGAAATGTAACTGCTTTAAAGCAGTTAAAGACCCTTTAAAGCCTTAACAACCTTTAAGGACTTCTACTGCTAGATCTCCTTCAGACCACATTAGTCCACATTCTTCATTTACTTGATTGGGCTCCCATTCTTCCCCTGCAACTCTCCACACACTGTCTAGGTTTCACCTATTCTTGTGCAAACTTGTTAATTAAGTGCTACATTTCATCATTTCATCTCTTAAATAATCCATCCTTTTAGCCATTCTCTACCAATATGATCCTAATCTTCCACAGGAAAAAAAGAAAGAAAAAAAGCTTTTTCTTTCTTTTACTTGTCTCACTTTGCTCATATTGTTCCCTGAGGTGGCACTGGGGGTATTACACATATAATCAGCTTTAACGACAAGGAAGCAGCAACTGATGGCTGCCTCTACTCAGACTTGCTACAGGGAGTTTAGTCTTTGCCTCATCAGGATTAAATATAAGGGTTTGATAGAGAGTGACTGTCAGATCCAGACGTTTGAGAAAGAGGATTTTTGTCCCATGGCAGACACGGGGGAGTTGCGTAGATTGTAAAGGCTTATGTGCCTTGCTCAAGTACCCTCAGAGACTGACTGCAGGATAGGAGAC
>JAUBNY010000458.1:41472-63724 GCA_032275445.1 Crypturellus soui | reverse complement strand
CGGGGGAGTTGCGTAGATTGTAAAGGCTTATGTGCCTTGCTCAAGTACCCTCAGAGACTGACTGCAGGATAGGAGACAAATACTTCACTAGCTTATATAGCCTTAGTCTGCCCCAAGCAGATGAATAGTAGTCCTTTGGGTCAGGTAAAAAAATAAGAAAAAAAAAGAAAGAAATCTGGTCATTATCGTTTTATGATTTTTTTATTAATTTCAAAGCCACCTATAGCAAAATTTTAAAGCACAGCTATTGAAATCAGAATCAGCTGAACTATAAAAAGTGTTTGTAGGGCACCAAGTACACTTCTGCATTCCCATAACAAAGTACCTGATAGTTGTCATATGACTGAGAACTAAGTTATATTCAAAATACATATGAGATGATACATGCAGGATGTGATATGTTAATGATAGGTGAGAACTTTCAGCTCTCACAGCTGAAAGTAAGCTCACTGGCCTTCAGCACAGTCACTTTCCTCTTCAGATATGCTTTATGCAGGATGAGCTACTCCAGCACACACAAGCAAGCACTCTGACAATGTCTCCATCTCCATTATTTCTCTATTGTCTTATCCTGGGACACTTAAGCCCTGGGACACTGCCTGCCTGATGGGCTTTGCATTATGTTACTTATTGTTATTATGTTTTGATACATCATCTTTTGATCTATCATTTCAACTACTCACTGTAGTTGACTGACACTTTTATGTCACATTTAAATCATTAAACATATATGCATGTTAAAGACCTCCCTGACTGGCTCAGTCTTCACTGTCGCTCAGTTTTGCCATTAAACTGTTGGACACATAAAAAGTCTGTATAGACTAACTTTTATTAAGGCAAAATGTCTGATTTTCCAATACAAAGATGACTGTATTCAAAAAAAAAAAAAAGAAAAGGACAAATACACTTCTCTCTAAAAGCTTCTGCTTTTCTGGTGCCTATTTTGGTCTCTGGGAATGAGCGATGTAAATTTAATGTTGCTTAGCTGAATCTCCAATGTTTTGATAAGGACTATAACATTCATTAGGCACATTGTTTCTTTATTTTTAGCCTTTGGGCTGCAAATTCCTGGTAAATATTCAGTCTGTGCTATGAGTGTCAGTCTTCAGAGACATAGACTGTGTGATAACTTTGAGAGAAGGAGAGTGCTCTCACTAGGCCCATGAGCTGACAAATGATCATTTTACTGTAATAGCTGATCATAGTGTATTTTTGCTCTCCTTCAATTATCCTGAAAGAATATTCCCACTGAACATTTTCACAGAGTGTTTTTATTGGCCTGAAACACAAAACCCTAAAAGAGAGTATAAAATGATTCATTAAGGGGAATGAAAATTCCCTAAAAAATAGAGAGACTGAAAAATCACCTCCCAAAAACACATGTAGGAGAGAGTTAGATTTCAGAAAGATTTAGAGATGACTGTAAAATTTTAAAACAGATAAGCCTAAGAAATATACTATTTTTTTCAAAAATATGTATTTTCCTGGCAGACTGTTCTTAAAAAAATGCCACTTAACGTTTAAGGGCATAAAGGGAATCCTCAGAAAATGACAAAACTCCTAATTTTCACAATTCAAATAAACCTATTGTCATTATACTCAGCATGCTGTTATTATGCACAATTTGTATGCCACAGTATGATGACTGGGTTAATTAAAATCTCTTGTAATAACTATGCACTTAAATTGCAATTAGTGCCACACATGAACTTTATGGTAGCTTGATTTTGCTTGGTTCACTTCTGTAAAGCATCTATAGTTACTTACACTTTGAAAAATTGGAGCATCAGGAACCTTTATATTTAGTGAATTTACACTAAAATTAACTGGGCCAGATAATGCCAATAATGGTAGAATCCTATCCTACAAGCTTAGATATTCAATAGGAAAAAAAAATGTTACCTTTTATGATATATTTTTTCCTGTTGTAATCTCAGTGATAGCACTGAGGACATTTCTATTCCGAAATTTTTTCCATTCTGAACTATGATGTTGGCCTACAATTAGCTTAAAGAATCAAAATAAAAGTGACATTTCTTCTTTAAGAAGACAAGAAGAAAAAAAAATATATATACAAGTACATACACACATTGATATATATATGTGTGTGTGTATGTATGAACAGGCATACATTCACAGAAATAGATCTCTTCCACTGCTTAGGTTTGTATCCACAGCATAGAGACAGAAAAAGGAGCTACAAAGAGGCTAGGTCACATACCAGAAGTGGTCTTTCTCCAAAACCTTGCGAGTTTACACTAAATTTAGTGAAGCCGAAAAGCCCGACAGTAAAATGAGTGAAGGAACCTGGTTGCACTGTACTCTGGCACACCTCAAACCAGATACGACAAGTCTCTGTGATTAAGTCTGCCGTAATCTTTAAATTCCACCGCTGTGCTAGGAACAACTATCAGAAATCCTTAGGAGACTCACTGCTCCAGTGTGGGCTGAAAGCTGTTGTAAGCTCTTCCAAAAAGATGAACATCTTCTAGTCTTGTAGTGTTTGTAGTCACCTTTCACTAGTTCTTCTTTCCATGGAAAGTAACACTGGCCTGAAAACAAAAGCTCTTGGACCTAGACTTAGACTCAGTTTAGGCTTAGGTTCAATGCAAGCAGGGAAACAGAGCCAAGGTTACAATTTCTTAATTAAATATTTAACGGTTTAACTGTTCGCATTTTTTTTCATTAGCTTTGCAAATTTTTGAAACAGCTCTCTCAGATCTCCCATAAATAGGATATATTCGCTAGATTAGGACACCAGCTCTGAAACCTTCAAGACATCAGTGTGATAGACATCAGTCTACACAAGCACTTAAAAATGCTTTTATTTAATGCATGTTTTCATTCAGGGTTTAGGTTGGTGGCTCTCAGTTCTAACAAACACATTGCAAATTTTCCAACATCTCTTAATGAGACAAAACTCTTTGATTATTTAATACTCATGAACAACTGGACAGCAGAAGCACAGAAGTTCTGGGGTTCTGAAGAGAAGTCTAGAGATAACAGGGAAGCAGTGGATGAAATATATATATTATTTTATGATATATTATTCCGAATAAGTGAATTTTATTTGGCTTTCTAGGAATATAAAAAATGAATGAGTGTTTTCTTCAAGAGATGCATTCCCCGTTAGCCATAAGTATCCCCACTAAAAAATTATTCATCAAACAACACAAAATATTTACCCAGAAGAACATATAATACATATAAGTTTATCATATGTTTACGAATGTTTCCTTGATGCATACTTAATCATTTTAAGTGGTAATAGTATTTTCAGGTAGATAGGAGACAGAGGAGAAAGAAATGAAATACACCACACTTCTCAGCACTTTATTCCAGCAGGCTATCTTTGGGAGTAGCACAAGGAAGGGATCATTTCTCTGTTACTGGGCACCATAGGGCCTTTTGATTGTCTAAGCAGGTGAAATTAAGATTTCTCAAAGTAAGGTTAGCTTCACTTTTTGACTTCCAATAATCTCCATCTGCACTACAGAAGGCGATAGTTCCCCATACTTAGCTCACACTTAGCTGGCTTTTTTTCTTCTAGACGAACCACAAGAGGGAGCACCAACATCTCACTATTATTTCCAAGGACTTGAACGCATTTCTATAGCTTGTTGCTTAAAACAGAAAATTTAACACAAAACTTTCGTTGGAAAACAAAACGTATTCTGATACATTTGAAAGACAGAATGACTTAGAATGGGACACAAATTCAAGTTTTTGATTATAGGGACAAAAAGAATTTGTTACAATGTGCTTTTTCTTAGGAAAAGCAAAGATAGAGGAACGGGATTATCTAATGAAAGAGCAAAGGCCTATCACCAGTGCTGATAACACAGGAGTCATGCAAAAGTAGTGTATTATCTTTGTTTCCTCTATAAACTTTGCGTTTTTTGTTGTTGCTAAATTATTTTTTCTTTTTCTCCACTCTCTCACAATTCCTGGTTTTAGATTTTCAGAACTCAAAGATTCTATATCAATAGCAGTATACGATTTTACAAGGTTCACACATACATTTCATCATTTTACAGAATGTATGAGAGAAGTCCAAGTCAATTTAAAAAGAGAAGCACACTGTGAAACAGCAGTCTAGAGATTTATAGACTAAAGTTGATACTTACGAAGATATTTACATATATTACGAAGCACTCAGTTTATAGCCAACTGCAAGAAAAATCTTAAATGGACTTGTCAAATATCCCCTCAAAGTTTTTGAAAATTATAATTGAAAGCTTGGAAAGTACATTTATAATTTTTCAAGTGGGCAGTGGTTTCAAGCACATGGGAAAACTGACCAAATTCAAAAGAATTTTGTTACATTTATAAATTTTCCCACACCCAATCAGATAATATTCAACTAAGATAAATGCATAGTACAAATCTACAAAAGCAAGACCTGACAGCAAGGCAGCAGTAGCCTAATCAGAGAGAGGGAAAGGGAAAAATAAAGTTGCAAAGAAAAACAAATCTTTTTCTGTGATGTACAAAGAAAAGCACTATACTGCAGATACTTGAATTATTTATTGCACTTTACTTGGCACTAGTGAAGGAGGCATTGGACTGACAGGTACTTTTGGGGGACAAACCTACAAGCAGGACTTGGGATCCAAGTCCTGTAAAACAAAGGCTGTAAAATAAAGTTTTCTTTTAACTAAGGATTTTTTTGAGGAGGTTTTACAAAACATAGCACCCAAGCTCTTGTGTTCTGGGAGACACAGTCCACAACTTGGATGTGACTAAGACTCTTTCCTTTTTATCCGCCCAAGCCAGGGTTCCTGCTTGAGTTTTTGAGACTGTTCTCATATCTTGTCAGTCTTTAATTATCTCTAATTTCCTTCATTGTTCTGCACATTCTGCCTGTAAATTAAAATCTAATATCCTGTTAAATATAAGTTATTTGATGTAATTTTAATTTGTGTATTCTGCTCTTTAATTACCAAAATCTTCAATATTTTTAATTTTGCTGCTCGTTTCAGGAGACACTTACAGCTAGCCAAGTCTGGCAGTAAAAGTAGTTTCTTATTCTGAATGGGGGTGGGAAGGAAGGAAGTGATTTTTTTTTAACGGTTTAATGTTAGGGGAAATCCTAGTGTTCTCGGCCAAGTCACCCTGCAGCCAGGATACAGCGCTGCCAGTTCAAACTCTTCAAAGGCAGTTCAACAAAACTGCTTCTCGTGAGAAACTGCCAGCTCTCCCAATCCAAGTTTGCTTCAGTGGATGCCAAGGTGTTTCATTTATGTTTGGTGAAAACACTCAGTGGTTCTACTCTGAAAAGCAATTAGATAAAACCGGCAGTACTGCAAAGACCAGCTCCTTCTGTATACTCAGACTGACATAGCTATGCTCTCTAGCGGCTAAAATATACTTTATTGATTCATGTTTCTGTGTGCCCTGCAAGCGCAGCTCTGAATTAGAGGGTGGACATGATGCCTTCTTCTCTGCTACTGGCAGAATTGTTCAGTAAATCTAACTATAAGTCTATCCAGCATCACCTGTGTAAACCAAGCAAAATTCAGTAGGGTGGTGAGACTGCTAACAAAGGAAGAAACAGGGCTATATAACCTTTATCAGCAGGCATATTATCCACTTAAAACATGGAATCTACTGTAATTTACCATCTATAGCATTTGTAGGAGCAAAATAAGTTGACTTTGTCAACATATTTACATGGTGTGCTTAGACTTTCTGGCAATCTGCAACTTACGTTGCAAAACTGTGATGGAGAGAGCTGTTATGAAGGACTGTTATGAAAGCATGTAACTCAATAAAATCATTCTTACTTACAATCATGGTCACAATACATTTACAGTAGGACACTGTCAACTCTTTAAATAACTGGAAGGTCAACTCTTCATGATAATAAACAACCAAAAAGCATCTTAAAAAAAAAGAGTGAGAAAGAGAGAGAGAAAGCCACTATCTAGATAGCCAATATTTCAGAGAACCAAGAAGTTTCTTCCCCATTTCAGACTACATATTAGGAGATTGGTATTTTTATTTCCTACACTAACTCCTGCAGTGTTTCCTCGCTCTCTTATTTGAATTTAGACAAACTAGTTTTATAGGAAGATCTTCTATGATGTACAAGGCAGTCACTTGTATTTACCAGTTCAGAGACCAAAATAGCCTGAAAATCTTCAAGACTCCTGTATTTGCCCTCACCTAGTACTTCTCTTCCAGTTGTTAGTGTTTTAAGGGCTGGCTGAGTCACCAGAAGTCTGCTCAGCTCTGTTGCTCT
Source organism: Crypturellus soui (assembly GCA_032275445.1). Taxonomy (NCBI): domain Eukaryota; kingdom Metazoa; phylum Chordata; class Aves; order Tinamiformes; family Tinamidae; genus Crypturellus; species Crypturellus soui. The sequence continues at coordinate 57,480 of JAUBNY010000458.1, read as the reverse complement.
CTCAAGGAACAAAGAGAAAGAATATGCAGACAGAGACTCCGGAAAGGAATCTCAGCTGTCTTTTATCGCACTTGTTCATTCTGATTTACTTGGCTGCTGGGGATGTATGCAGAGATGCCTTTTTTTCTCCTGCTGTAAATACACAGAATCAGATTGCATCATTTTCAGTCTTTTGGAGCATCTTCCTTACGTTCATCTCAGTTCCCCAGAGGACACATTCACAGTCTGCCATGGTGCCAAAGCAGAATCAGTCGCCGTTTGCCGTCTATACCCAGAATGTGATGGCAGACCATACTGCTTATTCCAAATTCATCTAATCTTGGAGCTGTGATGCAGTCAATGGAAAGGAGGAGGCCTTTTGGATCTGTGTATTTTGCCTACTACATTCTGCTAACGGCAAAAAAAAATATTAGAAAGTTTTATTAAAGTCTCAAAGCTCTCCCAACAAAATAGACTTCAGTTTTGGGAAGAAGTGTGCTAAACTGCAATACTTAAAATAAATTCTACTTATTTTAAACTGTAAAGTGGATTTGCTTTAAGTCTCTTGAATAGGATTGCATAATGCATGCTGTTATACGTTCCAACCTTATTTACTTGGCAGTCTAAATAGTACTTAATATTACGCAGACCACACTATTCAAGTTTGCTTGCCAAAGCAGTGTCTGTGTTGACAAGTAGCTCCATTGTCAGAGTTTTAAGAGAGGAACCTGGGAAATGAAACAGTTGAATTGAAAAAAAACAGTGTGCTTAGAATTGAGAAAGGTGTGAGACATCGGCTTGGATTTGAACTGATTTTCACTGCAGGTGAGAAATAAATCCACTCTCTTTTCCACAAATGAAAAGGAAATTGGCTGAAAAAAGAAAAGGAATTGGAAATGATTTGTCTTGAAATAGGTGCTGAACACTTGTGCCACCATACTTTGGAACGCCGAGATCCTGAGAAACAAGTGCAGCAACAGACTCTTTTTAAGCTAGGCACTTAGGAAGTCCTTGGAAGAAATTAGTGGCTCTGCTGTCTGTGCTACAAAATCACTGCATCATAAACCTTACAGAAAGCAAACAAGCAGACAAACAGATAAAAACAGATTAAAAAAAACAGTATTAATATGGAAATTAACTAGTCATCAGTTTCATTTTTTTTCTTTCCAGTGTGCACTTGAGAGGTAATGCCCTTCTAAGCAAAAGGCATAAATCATACGCTCACATATATTTTTCCAGGATTTCTGCGTACTTAGAAGATATATTTTTTTAAAAGGCTTGTGTTGTATTATTGGCTTGTAATTTATTTTCTTCTCAAATACTGATTTTCTGTAACATTCTTCCAGGGGTATCCCTGTTGCATCTGTATTTATTTTCCTTAATACCTGCAAGCTGACCTTGAATTCTACAAAGCATGCTGCTTTGTAAATACTTAGTGTGCACAGGTTTCCCGCTGAAAGTCTGTTTTCCCAGGTAATGCTGTGACTTGGCACTGTTCATCACTAAAACTTGCCAAGTTTCAAAATCAAAACAAGGCTTCTTCTTAAGATCAAGTGGAATGCTCCTCTGCTGCTTTATGAGGGTTGGGTTTTTTTAATTTATTTATTTATTTTTAATATTCAGTTAGAATCCTGATCACAAGCTTTATTCCCTTTCTTTTCCTGGAAAATTCAATACACTTCAAAACTTCTTCAAAATTCCCTTCATCTGGGGCAAGTTGAAAAGCGTTTATCCACTTCAAGCACCACTGTGAATGTAACGTTATGAAATAAAGCCTGTAATCACTCAGCTGGCCGACAACTTCCCCACTTTTATGTCAAACATGAAACATGACTCGGTCTGTGCTGCTCCCAGGCTGCCTACAAGCCACGTGGCAGCAGCTTGGGCTCTGAGCACTAGTGCTGTGAGCGTGCCCACCCTCACCATCCTCCGCTAATCTCCTCAAACCTCCATGATGCTCTTTATCGTGACCTGTTATCTCTTCTGCTCACATGTGTAGTAATGGGGCTTAATCTTGCTAAAAGCTGCAGGAAAGCAGCAAGTTGCTGCAATGACGCCGCTGGGTTTCTCAGGGGACAGTCCCTGTTCTCCCAAACTCCTTTTTTTTTTTTTAGTATGTTATGGGCCTGCTTTCTGACTGAGTTGTGAAGTATCATCCTGCCTCAGAGACGCCAAGGCAGTCAACATCAGCCTTGATGAAAGAGCTGTGCAGGGAACAGAACAGACCTGGAAGTCAGTGTGCACTGCTTTTGCTCTCCCCTGTAAATTAAACCACCATTTCTTCCAAATTGAAATGCAGCATTAGGTTGAGAGACCTAAAAGCCAAACACAATCCTTGTCCTTTTTCCATATGCTCTGACTTCAGATGTCAGCAAGAGCAAGCTAATGAAATTTGTAGACAACACCAACCTGGGAGGAAGAGTTGATCTGCTTGAGGCTAGAAAGGGTCTATAGAGGGATCTGGACAGGCTGGATCAATGATGTGAGGTCAACTGTATGAGGTTCAATAAAGCCAAGTGCTGGGGCCTGAACTTGGGTCCCAATAACCCCATGCAGCGCTACAGGCTTGGGGCAGAGTGGCTGGAGAGCTGTGCAGCAGAAAAGGGTCTGTGAGTGTTGGTTGACATGAGTCAGCAGCATGTCCAGGTGGCCAAGAAGGCCAAAGGCCTCCTGTCTTGTATCAGGAACAGTGTAGCTAGCAGGACCAGGGAAGTGATCATGCCCCTATACTTGGTGCTGGTGAGGACGCAGTTTGAATATTGTGTTTGATTTGGGGCCCTGCACTACAAGAAAGACATTGAGGTACTGGAGAGTGTCCAAAGATGGGCAATGAGGCTGGTGAAGGGGCTGGAGCACAGATCTTATGAGGTGTGGCTGAGGGAGCTGGGGTTATTTAGTCTGGAGAAGACGAGACTCAGGGGAGACCTTATTGCTCTGTACAAGTACCTCATAGGAAGTTGTAGTGAGATGGGGGTCGATCTCTCCTACAGAATAATTGTCAATGGGACAAGAGGAGATGGCCTCAGATTATCCCAGGGGAGGTTCAGGTTAGATACTAGGAAAAATTTCTACATGGAAAGAGTAGTAAAACACTGGAACAGGCTGCCCAAGGTAGTGGTGGCGTCACCATCCCTGGCAGAGTTCAATCACCATAATGATTCTGTGATTTTATAATTCTGTGAAATATCCATATTACCCAAATATCCAATGACGAATAAAAATGGGAAAGATGAGAAGAGCAGTCAAACCACTAGATAAGGTTAGGTGCGAAGATAGATAGTCTTTAACAGAAATAATTTTTCACTATTTACAGGCCATATAAAGAGTCATTCAAAAATTACTGATGTATAAAAAGATGCCATACTTATTTCTTTCTATAAGCACCACAGTTTATTTTGGAACTACTGTTGGATGTGTATCTGTGAATGGGAAGGAGAAGGGGAAGGGAGGGGAGGCATATTATAAACAGGTTCAGCAGAGTATTATGTTAGATAGCAAACCTTTTACAACACAATGAGATTAGAATACAACACTGTATAAGAGGACTTTAAATTTGATTATTGTTTAGCAGCTTCCACAAATCAGTTTATATTGAACTTCTGAAGTAATTTATATTTACCAATTTATCAAATAATTTAATCAACAAAGTAATGACAGCAAAGGCATATGCCATAAGCTTCAATCAGAATTCTGCTGACAATCATGTATTTCATTTTTTTTACTTTTTTTTACCAAGAAATATGAAAGAAATACATGGTATGTAACTTACTGAGGGACAGTTTTACAAATTGGTTTTGGAAATACGGGCTTGCTTAAAGTCAATGGTGTATATGGATTAGTCCAGTTAGATAGCTTAGTGATAAGAATGATATAATTCATTCGGCCAAGGAATAAGCTCTGAGCTGTGGTACCTACCAGATCACCCTTTGTCTCTCTGCCTGTGGAGGCAGGGCAGTGTCCTCTCCAGGGCTTCTCTGAAGAGCGGCATCCCTCTGTGAAAGCAGTGTGCTACGGCCTGGAGGTGGGAACCTGGTGCTGGGTATTCTGCTGACCTCCTCTTACAAACTGTCTCCCCTTTCTGCCCTCCTCTATAGTGACAGAGGCTTCACCTTGACACTGGCAGATTCTCTGAAGCTGATGCCAAGGAGATACTTAAGAACAGCAATAAGTTCCCCCACGTGCACTGTGTCCTCAAAACCTTGTTTGTTGTCACTGAGGGAAACCTGGCACTGCCCTGGCTCCTCTGGCTTTGCTGTAGACAATTGACAGGATGTGGGAGATCTGCCTATCTTCCCAAAGACAAATGCATAGCCATATATCCATTTTTATATATACAGAGGATAGTTAGGGTGTCCATAGCATAAAAAAGCATAAAAGAGATCCTAAAAGGAGTAAACAAAATTCCAAAATAATCTATTTGTAATATTATTGCTGTTTGCATATTTTATTTTATTTAGGACACTTCATGGGCCTATTAAATTTTACATGTGATGGCATTACAGCAACTCAAACTATTTAAGTGTTTATAGTTAGTCCTTTCAAGCAAAAATAATTCATAAGAAAATAAAGCTTTAAATATAGCCCATTAACTCCTCCACACTGCAAGCATTTACAGCACAAGATGTTGCGTTTTTTTTTCCCAAATATTAATGACAGTTAAGAAAAAGAGCAAGACAAAAATCTCTTTCCATACAATTTAATTATGCATATTTTTATAGAAGATGCATATCTTTCGGGATTAGACTAAGATCAGTGAAAGCACTCAAGAACATCCAGAAATTTCAGTATCTTTAACTGTTTGGAAAACTGATTCCATTAAAATGAGTATGAATTAGAACATAATTATTGCAATATTGCATAATTGTTCCAAATTATTGCATGATTATATTAGCTAAAAGAATCATGAAGTAATAAAATTCATCATTTAAAGTTAGGAAATGACAGAATTTGTATGAGCACTTTTAATCATATTTTTGTTGTGCTTCTGATTCTAGTATTCTTATAGACATACAGTTTTTAATATCATGGTCACATATTCCTTTTTCATCCACATCTCCAAATCATCAGTGCCCAGAATATACAATGAGTGGCTAATCAATATTCCTTTTCATCTCTTTTATTCAGTATTAATTGCAAACACCACTGATCTTCTGGGATTTGAGAACAATACATTCATGTAAAGTCTAGAAGAGTTTTAATTACAAAACCTTCTGCCTTTGCCTTTTCCTTTATTTCCTGTTCCCTTCCCTGCTTTTCTCCAGCTCCTGCCAGGGCCTATCTCACCTCCACTCATGTTCTTCCCTCCAAACTATATTGTCCAATGAACAGCAAGTTCATGCCAAAGAAAACACAACTAACAGAGGCTCCTTCCAAGCAGCTCCTTGATCCAGCACCCAATCCACATTGGGACACACTTAAGGACATGAGTTAGCAGGCACGGTGGTGTTGGGTTTATGGTTGGACTTGACTATCTTGAAGATCTTTTCCAACCATAATCATTCTATGATTGATTCTATTATGTAGTGATCACACCAGGAAAAGCTGGACACACAAAGCTGAGGGTGGTTCCAGAGCAGGACATGGACAACCCTAACAGAGACAAGAGCAAGCTGTTGACAAACCACACTGAATGACACAAGTGTTTCCCTGTGGGACTCTGCCATTCACCAATGCTTGAAGGGCGCAAAAAATATTCTTACACTGAGGATGTAGGGTTCATCCCTACAATGAAGGTGATAATTTTATACAACTTGTCAAAAATTAATATACTTGCTTTTTTTTTTAGTGTGTTAAGAAATTTCTTGTGCACTCATTAGCCTTGGTGGAGAGTTTCCTTGCTATATGAAACTCAGAGAAATAGGCCTGCAGCTACACAGGCTGAGCCCAAATTCAGACATAGAATAGAGTTACAAGGCCCTTTACAAAACAACAGGCATTTTTTACTTGCTACCCAATGCATATTAATTATGTAATTTAATATTTTTGGATTATGTTGGACTTGTCAATAGCTTATACCATTCTTGTTTTGTATGATGCTGTTCTCTTCAGCTTGTGTTGTTTAACAGATGAATGTGCACATGCACAAGCCTGTTAAAAACCTTGTCTTTTGATTCATAAAAAAGCATCAACCTGCTACTTTACTGAGTACAGATGATACATAAATGCTCAGGAGCGCAGAAGTGAGATGACAGACATGTCAATGCGTACAGAGTTGGCATGTATGTCAATATATTTATGTGAACATAAATAAATATGTGAATATTGTACAATCCATGTATCTCCAGTAGATTATGCAGAACATCCTGGTAGGGAGATGAGAAGTGGTGTTATGTTTATCAGTCAGACAGTGGAGATGATAGATACAAATTAAAGGAGGTGAAACTGAAACAGGAAGAACAAAGGGAAAGAGAAATTACAACTTGAGGCAATGTGGCACTGCCCTGCTGACCCACAGAGCTAGCGTAAAGAGAACAAGTTGGATATTACTGAAAAGACTCTTGTACTGGGAAATCATTAGGCAGACATTGTTGGTCTTTCCACACCACACAGATCAGCATTATGTGTTAATATATATTAAATTTGAATAAAGATATCCCTCCAACATACTAGACAAAATCTAATAAGTATATTTAAAGACGTAAACATACATACAATAATATATAGACTTACAAATATACGTACCATTAAAAAGTAGGCACAGTTGACTCTTACATTAACATATGCATATCCATATTTCCATACATGGCTTCTTTAAAGCTTCAATAAATATTCACCATGATGAAATTCAGTTTTAAAATTGTGGAGATTGCTTAGTGCCTAAGTAAGCTATTATTTGCTGGATCATAATCATCTTTTCTGTATCTGTTAGTCACTGATGCATTAATTGCTTGTCAAAAATTGAAACAGTTCATGAGTCACTCTGAAGATAAAATAAAGAAATATTAATGAGCCAATTTCAACAGAATTCAGGTCTTCTTCTAAAAGCTGAAGGACTATTACATGTCAGAATTAACTCTTGATACTGAGTATCTTGGCAAAATTGAAATACACTCAAGGCACAGTCAGCAGATCAGAACCGACCAACTAGATCACTATGTTTCAGTCATCAATGCATCATTCTCTTATCTGACAAAATGACAGATCAAAGAGGGAAAGATTGATCTGTTGTAAAACAGAGATTATGTGAGAGATGCCATAGGGTTAATGAACAGCCTGAATACATAGGCCTGACCCACATTCATTTGGAATGAAATTTTCTTCAGTTTGAAGGTGACTCTATATGACAAGATCTTAACCCAAAGCATTACTGCAAACACTTGATCTTAAACATACTAGTTTCAAACATCACAGGTTAAAAAAAATTCTTTAATCTTCTTTATATATTTATTTTTAACTTAGAAAGCTAGCCTCAAATCACATTTTCATGATTTCTTTTACATGCATGAACAAGAGCGTAAGCATATTGAGTGGCATTGTGTGCAATGTTAGAAAGAAAAATGTGAGCTTTTTACTACACAATATAAAAAGCTGCTGATGTAGGAGGAAGAGAACAAAGGCAAAGATTTGTCAGGAATATCCAAATAAATCATCAATCAAATAAACCTAAATCAAGCTAAATTTTGTATTACGCTAAAAGGATAGAGAAAGGAGTTTTCTTCACCTCCTTAACTTTTTACTAGAAATGAGTGAAAGATACCATGTTAGCAAATTCAATTTTTCATTTTGAAAGAACCAAAACGATAGATTGAGAGACGGAAAGCCTGGGGCAATGCCTGTACACTCTGCAAAATCATGAAGTCTAGAAAGGTGGGAGGGGGATTTTTTTTTCACACCAAGTGCATTAGGATGAATCAGTAAACAGGAGGTCTTTCTTTGCACCTTTCCTTGCTTACCTGGCTTGTTCCATAAAATTGTAGTGGAAATGATGAAAAAATTCTGAGGAGGAAGAGGGATCACCTCCAAAAGACAAATGCAGCTCTGTAACATGGTGACCCACCAACGAGCACCAAGAAAGAAGGCTCAGGGAACATGGGCAAAGGCAAGCTGTCAGCGAAGCTCAGAAATAAGGTACCCTGTGAATGCCCTTATCTCTTGCATGAAAGCTTAGTTGGGAAACACACTGCTATTGTGATGAAACTGTATATTGCAATTACTATGCTTCACTAAGTGTATAGATTTGTACTGTGATTTAAGTGTGTTCCTGTAACATGTTGCTAAATCAAAACTCTCGCGTAACACCAAATGTATTCAAAGAACTAAATGTTTATATTAGACAGTGCACCCTCCAAGTTTGGAATACATAAAAGAACCTGGTCAGAGAGTATTGAACTCTGATAAGCACATTAGGAAGTGGACAGACACCTGTGAGACATCTTTGAGCCAAACTGGTAGTCAAAAACCTGTTTTTAAAAAAAATCACATTTTTTTTTTCTTCAGGAATATTGAGCAGCAGGAGATTCTGGCTAAAGCAGCTGGCTGGTATAAAGCTGATGAAACAGGAATTTCATCTCAGAAAAGGGCAATTTTCCTATTACTCCAGGACTACAAGCAGGAAGAACTCATTTTAATGGACTTAGCACAGTAGGAAATGAAGAATCCTCTATTTGTTACATTAGGTCAGGTTATTCCTTGCCAAAGGTCCTATGAGGTGCTTACAGAAGCAGCTCTTTCAGCTACAGCTATTCAAGTAAAGACGAAGAGTGTGGTAGTCCTAGAAGTGTTATTGGCACCTCCAGTAATGCCACACCACAGTGGCACCCAGCCACAAATTATCCTGCACATCCTCTAAAAGTAAAGGCATCTCCTTAAGACCATATATATCTGACCCAGCATTAATTGCAGAATATGTGACTGCCAGTGAAATTCTGCATATAATAATACAAAGATAAACATACTTTCAAAACACATTATGGATTAAATATAACATAAGCATAATTCAAATCTAGCTACTTATACAACTTGCATAAATTTGCAGATACACTAGCTCTGTTTCTAATTTATAGCTAAACACAGCGTATATTTTCCCAGACCATATCTAAAAATTCTTTGTGCATTCACAGCTAAGATAGCTCTCACAAGACTTTTTATTTTTTCCTGAAGTATTCATAAGAAAAGATCTGCTTCACTTTGCAAATGAAATGTACAACACTTCTCTGAAACCTACCATATTTTTCAGATAACATACCTAAAGTTGCAGATCCTGAAAGCAGCACACTGGTATCAAAATGGAGACTTGCCTATGGTTTGTTATCTTTAGGTAAATATAGGTAAGAAGTAATTACACAGTTTTCCTATGAGGACTGCATGAAAATCACACTTGTGTGCTCGTAGAAGTTATACCCAATATGTCATGTAAGAAGTTTCCAATCTTTAAACAGATATTAATCTTGAATTTGAGTGTTAGACTTACCACTTGCATTTACCTACAACTCTGCCTATTTTTTTAAATAATATTTGTGGAACTAGTTTTTCATCAGATAATTTACATGCCTTTTGTTAATATTTTAAGCTTCCAAACTTACTGACACATACCTGTGTTCATTCTTATTTAATAAAACATAAAGTAGCAGCTCTAAAATTGAAGGTTTTGTACTTAAAGCTTTTTAGTGCATTTGTTAAAAAGGTAGACTTTAAAAGAAGGTAGAATGAGCAGAAGTTTCCACTGACTTTTTCAACAAAAACAAAACTTTGATAAAGCTGTGGTACCATGTGAAATGGGAAACATTTTTCAATGTTACTTCAAATGTTTTGATGATTCCCATAAAAAATTACACACATGAAAAATTGCTTTTCATTTTGAAAAACCTTTTTCTGCAAATGCTACCAAAATGTTGAATGCCCACTTGTTGTTAAAGAGAATATGAAAAAATAGCCATTAATGTGCACGATTAAAACAAAAACTGACTGTGCTGGAGAAATACATTGCCAAATGCAGTTTAACAGACATGTGTTAATCAGCATAAAAATGGCCAAATAGTTTTTGTTATCAGGTGACTTTCCTAGCTTTATAGGTTTGCACCAACCATTGATTTAAGGTAACTTCTTACCTGCTCAGATAATTCTGGGCCATTAATTTGGGCTTGTATGAGAGCATCGTTAACGAGTGAATGAAAATTTAGAAGCACGTGCTCAAGATCGTATGTCCCATGCATGGCGCTTGAGAGCTCTTCCAGGGACTGAACATATCCCCGCCAGTGAAGATCCACTTCTGCCAGGTTCGCCAAGCAGCCCCGAACCACGTTGAGGCAGTAGCCCATGCATGGCTTACTCAGCGTCAGCCCTTGGCAATGGGGGCAGTACTGCATCCGTAGCAATGCCCTGCTGCAGTCCTTGGAGAAATGCAGGTGATCCGTGGTGTTGATTACTTCGATGCCCAGATTCAGAGCCTGCAAGAAAGTCCGGCTGGGCAACATGGATCTTCCCAGTTGCCTTGCAATTACTTTGGGGACGCTGCCAAAGGGCCTGATATCCCTCGTCGCCATTCGCAGGCATTCGGCATACTCCAGGGAAACATCCGTCAGACCGGGCTTAATCATGTGACTGTAGGCTATTGGGAAGAGGGTGTCAAAAAATCTGTTGACAAATTCCTCTGTGCTAACGTCTGTGCCAAATATGAAGAGCCCAACGTCAGTGAAAAGCTCCTGTATGTGTGTAGCAGCCTCAACAGCCATGTTCCTATATGCATTGCAGAACAGCGTGTTTGTGTAATTCTCAGCCAGTTTGATCAGCATTTCAAAGGTTTCTGTAATAAAAAAGTTAAGTTTGTTAATTTAAGATTAAAACCATTATAAACTGGAGTAAGAACCCATTACATAGTAATAATAATAAATTACATTTATCTTGAATGTATTTTTGCAAAGATTATTACTTAGTTTTTATGAAGAGATAATCCAGACACAAACTGCAATAACTTTGGTGTGCAGGCAATAACATCTTATAAGCTATGTTACAAAACAATTAATAATCCTTTTATTTTCTTGGCAATATAAAAAAAAAAGTTTAGTACAGTATTAAGTAATAGAATATGAGAAATTCTTACTGTACCTATTTGTAGCTGTATTTGTATATACAAATAAACATTAGCTCTCATATCACTTTTTGATATGAGCTGCAAAATGAGTTGTTCTTAGTCATTCTACTTCAGGTCATCCCTCTTCTCTCTTACCATCTTAAACAGATGAGTAAAAATGATATTAAACAACTGAAACAACTCCTCTGCTTCATTAAAAATGAACAGAGCAGTTCAAGAGCAGTTTGTCTTCTTGTCTTCCATAGAAAGGGGATATATTATACATAGGTGGGAACTTGCTTTTAAATGATGCTGGTTAGTTTGGCAATTGCTATGGCCAAAGTCATGGGACTTGTAGAACTATTCTCATTAGGCACTGCACTCAGAAACACTTTCCGCAAGCCTCAGCATCTGAAATACCTGTAAAGATTGAAGGGATATCCTTATATATTGTTTCATGTCTCAAGCAACGTTTACGCAATGCGAAAGTAAACTGAATAGCTTTTATCATGATTTTTTAATATACTAGAAAAACATTAGGTCCTGACTTGATCCGTTAAAAACAAGCTGTCATTCAAAAAAACTGCAAAAATCTCTGCACTTAAGTATTTCCTAGATCTGCCTGAGAAGCTTGCACACCAGGGAAGGCAAAGGAGAAATATACAGATCAAAAGGAATTGACAATGAAAATGCATAGGAACATATTTTAAACATATTAACCCATTTTATTTACTTGATGACTATGTCTTGGCAACTTTTTCTTTTGTTCATTCAATATGTAAGTTAATACCTTAGCTTTAAAATTCTTCATAAAAACAAAAAGAAGGCAACTTAACCCATTTGGTGTTCTGTATATTCTTGCCTGTCCTCATTTATTTTTCACATTTGCTTTTTAAATGGGACTGTCGCTAACACTACAGTAAAGCAAGCAGTCAATACTGACCAATCATCATTGGTAAAAACAGGAAGGATCAAATTGGGTTAATCTATGTCAGCCAATTATTGAAGCAATTTGAAGCCAAATATTAACTCACTAGCTGAAAGGACAGCAAAAAAATTAGAATTATTTTCATCTATTGAGTAAAACTAACAAACACATCTTTAATATATATCTCCACACAGGAATGGATGTCTTTTATTGTGAGAAAAAAGACTTTTTAAGGTCAGTGAAATGAGTCTCATTGACTTTGGTCAGTTTGAAATTGCACTTTTATGAAAAGAAAAGACCACAAAAATAAATTAAACAGATCTCATAATTTCTATGCCTTCTTTGTATCCTCCAGTAAAAATGAGATGCTTGCTTGCAATTCTAACTGCCTCTATTCCTCTGTCATCTATTAACTAATAGTTTCACATTTCAAATCACCATGAAGTCATTGGAAGGATTTTTCTACCTCTCTTTTTTTTATTCTCTGTTGACTGCTTACAGAAAAGAGAAGGGAGTTGCAATCAGTCTGACTTTTTTTTTTTTTCATTTATTCTGGTAGATACAAATGCATACCACTCAAAATGAATTTTTCTATAGAATTCCGATGTGATTCAGAAAAGTATTTGATTTGTTTCAAAAGCAGACAAAGTTTGGATTCTGTATGGAACTAGCTTCTCATCTTACTCAATAGACACCTACATGATACCATACAGGGTGCTTAGTTCATCCTATAACTTGACACATAGCCATGCCAGTGGACAAGCTCCAACACAGACTGCAGTCAGCTGCTTGACTGGAAGCTCTGTGAGTTGTCTGAACCTCAACATCTGATGCCGTTTGAGATGCCTCTCCAGATCTGAGAGATTTGTGCAGAATCCCATGTTGGCAGGTGAGTCGATGTGTACAGGAGACTCATGTCTGTGTAGAGCCACAGATGAGACGGCACATGCCGATTGCATAAGACATCCACATAAAAGCAGTTAAACTGGGATGAGATCTCTGCTGGCTTAAACAGCATTTTGGACACTAGCTCACATGTAAGCCCCAACATGTGGGAAGCTAAAATTCATCTTTTAATATCCTACCGTAAATTTTAAAAATGTGTCTCATTTTCATTAGAAGAAACAAGGAATACAAAGAAAGTACAAGCTGCTGAGGGGGCTTGATCTAGTTGCCTAAGTAGTGTTTAATACCATTTTAAATGCCATTTAGCTGCCTGCCCAGAAGGGTATGGGCATCCTGTAGGACCTGTGTCACATCTACCAGCTTCATGTGAATGTTTTGCATTGAAAATGGTACTAGATAACTGCGTTCAGGCAAGTGAATTAAATCCTAGATGTGCACAGTTATCACTGACTAAAGAATCCTTCATTTAAAAGCTTGGAGCAGACAGAATAATAAAGAAAAAAAGAGAGAAAAAAAAAAGCTAAATTGATTCTTGTATCAGATGGTTTAAAATAATAAAGTGCAAAAAAAATTAAAGTCTTCTAGGAAAGTGATTATTTTTAAAGCTCTATATTCAGTCCTTTTCATGGAATTTTGCTTCAGACAAAATTTATTAAAGTCGGCAATGTTAGCAAAATAATGATGTTATAATAATGTCTTTAGGATGACATGAATAGTAAGTTTATGATCCTTTACATTTTTTTATTATTACTTTTTCATAGATAATAACAATAAAGTAGGTAATCTAAAATTTTGTTACAATCCATTGCTGCAGTATGTTATTACCACAAGTACAAATAGATGAAAGAATAAATCATACTGCACATGGATAATCAATAGATTTTACAATGGAGTCTAAACAATAAGAAACCTTCAAGATTGAATTATGTTGCTGATGCCCCAGCAATCCACAGATGAATGACTACAATAATCCACTGCCTGATTTATTGACTATCAGTGCTGTTCTAAATAGTATTTGATAATATTGGCCAATTGTGCTTGTAACTCTGCATCATGGTGTTAACTGGTCAATTTAAGATTTTACACAAAATCTAATTTGCTAATCAGGTTTATTCCACTGACACCTTTGTTGCTAATTACTACTAAGACCCATGTTTAGTTGGAATATTGCACAGCTCCTGTGAACATGTTACAACGGCAATCTATGGCATTTCAGAGACTTCAATGACAAAGTTATGCTGGTTCAATATTGTGAGCATATCATAGGTTTAATAGTGTGCTTTTGTATTTTACAGTGATATAGGACCTAACATCAACAATCTTAAATAATTTGACTGCATAAAATAAATTGTGAGGTTTCAATCAATATATACACAAAAGACATTTTAAATACAACATAGATGAGTCAGACAGCTTTTTTATTGTTTTTAAATGGTCACATGATTTTTAACTTCTTTTTTTGTTCTTGTTGGTTTGCATGCACACAGATGTTCAGTGCCTCTTATCTCCATCTTTTATGAGATTTGCATGGTAAAAAATTCCATAATCCTAGGGATATCCTTTGCAGCATTACTGTGGATAAGACAAGCATTTATCATCGGTGACATGTAAACCTTATTTTTCTTTGGCTGTACTTAAATTTATGATTTTCACACTCCTAAGTCAAAAATCAGAGCTGTTGACGTATTAACTGATCTTTTTCTAAAGAACAGCAATATATTTCTTTCTATTTTTGCTATGAAGAATCAAAACACCAATTTAGAAAAAATTAATGAGCACTTCTTTATTTAATTACATGTTGCATTTACTCAGCTGATCCTTCCTATCAGTCATTCTTCATATGTTTGTAATATAGTTTATTTTTTAACACATTTCTAATTAATCTTAGAGAATTAATTTAAAATAATTTCTATGGAATCATACTGTTATAAAACTTTCTGCATTTTCTGAAGTTTGCCCTATCTTCTCACAGATAAATGTGCTGTAGAAACTATATGAGAAGATGTATGGTGTAATTAACTTGTTAACTATTATTAACTTTTGAAATATTTATACTACTTAGACTAATATAGACTAATATATTAAAATTAAAATATAGACTAATATATTAAAATTACGGTATTACTTGTTGCAGAGTCTATAATTCAGTAGCAATTAAATAGCCTGTATTATGTATAATGAATTAATTCACAATTAGTCAGATTAAGATACATAACTTTAGTAATTTATAGTCAGACTGCTTAAAATCCTGCCTGGAACAAAGAACATATTTTATAGGAACACATCACACTGCACAGTGTGCAGTGGATCCACAAATGACTGGTCAGAAGTACCAAAGGTATTGACATAGAAGAAACAACAAACAAAATGAGTAAATTAAAGCAAAAACTGGAAATCCTAAATAATATTAGGAATTAAATTCCACTTTGAAAAATCCTACAGAATTTTACTAGGCTGGCCTTTACTTGTTGCCAGTTGATGTTACTGTTCAATGATCTAATATATTTTCCACTTGCTTATGGAGAGTCCAAATAATCCTAAACCATTAAACTCTCTCCTAAATATTTATAGTTCAATCAAGTTTCTCTTGCATATGTATAGTCCTACTGTAGTCAAGAGGAAATTTTAAAGTACAAGTGTCAGGTCAAGTTTACAGTCTAAAAAATAAAAGCAATTCCAAAATTGCTAAAATAAATAAGTCAATACTTATTTATTTTGTTTAAAATATATTCAATATAGAAATATGTACAGGCTGGAAATTTGGAATACAGAGTACCAGATAGACTATAAAATCGTCATATCATTTAGAATCATAGAATCGTAGAATGCCTAGGGTATGAAGGGACCTCTAGAGGTCATCTAGTCCAACCCTGCAGGGCCACCTAGAGCACGTGGCACAGGGCTGCATCCAAGCGGGTCTTGAAGATCTCCAGAGGAGACTCCACAGCCTCTCTGAGCAACCTGTTCCAGTGCTCTGTCACCCTGTCAAAAAATTTTTCCTTAAGTTCCCGTGGAACTTTTTATGCTTAAGTTTGTGGCCATTTCCTCTGGTTCTGTCAGTGACCTCCAGTGAAAAGAGGCCAGCCCCATACTCCTCACTGCCTCCCTTGAGACACTGATCAGGTCCCCTCTCAGCCTTCTCTTCTCCAGACTGAACAAGCCCAGCTCCCTCAGCCTCTCCTCATAG
>JAUBNY010000458.1:3075-41372 GCA_032275445.1 Crypturellus soui | reverse complement strand
TCTCTTCTCTTCTCTTCTCTTCTCTTCTCTGCTCTGCTCTACTCTCCTCTCCTCTCCTCTCCTCTCCTCTCCTCTCCTCTCTTCTCTTTTCCTTTCTTTTTTTCATATTCTGGTTGATTTTGTTCCCACCACCTAGTTTTCCTTTTTATTATTTGCTAAATTTGTCAGACTATTTTCTAGATTTTTCTGCTGATAACAAAGCCATCCATGTCTTTTGAACCATTTTCTAGTTTCAGTGTGGGTTCCTTCTCCACATAAACAAACTCTTGTATTTCTTACCACTTCCTTAGTCAATAGCTTCCTCTCCATATTATAATTACTTTTTTTGTCTGACTGAAAATGTTCAGTAGAGAAATAATATTTATGTCCACCCCATTTTCCTTCCTCCACACATTCTCCCAGGAAGCTTCTTGTAAGCTGTGAGGTATTTCAGAATCAATTTCTGAAGTTTCCAAATTGTGAAACTGTGCATAACTGGAAACATTTGAGAGGTTGCCAATATTCCTGCTGAAATTCTCTTTCATAATGCTAACCCTGTCTGTCTGTGCTCATATACTTAGAACTCTACCAAAATTTTTTTGTCCTTTTGAACTCTGCTTAGCTTCTCTCTGATTTCACATTACTCTCTTTACTACACAGGCATATTTTTTTGTGAGTAGAATATTTCTAAATTCTATATACATCATGGAGTGCAATATGATTGGAGTAGCAAACAGAACACAGCAGGGAATCATGTATCATCTGACCTCCTTTTTTATCATCTGAAACTATAATTTGCTTATACTAACATGTTTGCATTTCACCACATAGAAAGAAGAGAAATTGAACCTCCAACGGCAACTGCCCAAAATTTGGCAATGCACCCATCAGCTAAATACCATGCCTGCATACTTTACATATTTTGCCATTAAAAAGTACTCCAGGCAATTTTTAAATGTCTGAAAATTAATAGAATTTATTGAAAAATCTCTGTATAGAAATACAGATTTTAAGAAAATTACAATATTTATCATCATCTTACTATATTTACTAACACAAAAATAACAAAGGTTTTTTTTAAATATCTAATCAATTCATGAAATAATTATGGCAAGAAAGTTTAAAATGTTACTCTAGCTTTCTTTAAAAATCACATAATAATGTTGTTTAAAAATCTCTAGACACAAAAAGTTTTCATCATTTACAAAAGATTGGTAAATTGATAATGATTTATGATAGCTATTTTTACACATTTGCCATAGCAAATAGAGAAAGTGGATTATCTTAAATGTATAAGGAGTGCATTCCTTGAAAAGGGAAGTTACAATGTAGAAAAAGATGATGTTGAGATAGGAAGGCCATAAAATAAATGAATTAGTAGGGTAAAATTCATCTCACATAACTTTAAACATCTATATGCAACTTAGTCATCTGAAGCTCACTTTAAATGAAGGGAGAGAAATAAGCATTTCTGAGGTGTGATTCATCTGTCTGACGTTAGATGTCTACTTTGGCTGAGATGAATTGTTCTCTAGATATGCCTGTTCCTCTCCCTTGACTATAAAGTGTTGTTAGAATGAATAGCTCAAATGTAGACATCTACATTCAGTTAGGATGAATTGCTGAGAATTTTATAAGGAATAGGTATTAAGAAAGAGTGCCATCAAACATAATATGATACTGCGATTTATATGAATAAAGAGCCAAGATTTATGCCAACCTTCCTTCCTTCTGCATGGCTGGGAACATGTTTTTCTTACAATTAAATATAGAATATGCCTGATTTCTAGGGGATTGCAGGAGCATCATCACTTTACAAGGTATCCTTTTAAAAAATAATTTAATAATTATTGAATGACAGAGTAGTCACACATGAAAAGAAAGAGCAAGTTTAGGAAGATTGCCATAAAGCTATGATCATTAACATCAGATGAAGATTGGCCTTTACGCCTGAAAGCTTAAAATCTGATTCTTTTTTTTCTCATTTATCTCAATTTTATTCTCAACTTCAGTCAACTGGCTTTTGATTTATACAGGTACACGCGAAATGATAATCAAGTTCTATCAGATGCAACCTCATGGATCGATATTTCTTGCACATCAAACAAGTAAATATATTCATTTTGTAACACTGAAAATTTATTTTGACAGCCTTCCTTTTAAGTATGAATTCCTGCATCTGAAAGGCTGAGGAATTCCACAGGATGATGCTAACAGTTGTCACCTTAGCCAATCAACAAATTCTGAGCAGTTTTGTTACTTAAGATACGACCAGATGTCATGAATTTCAAAGACTCTCCAAAAGCGTTTGGTAAGATATTAAGGCATTTATTATCTTTCACGTCACTTCATATTTATTGAGAAAAAAAAAAGTGAGAAAGTAATTCACTGTTCAAAGCTTTCATATCTTCCCTGGAAACTTTAACAAGGAATTCTAATTTTGTATCTGTATTTTAATAACATGTTGACATTTGTCTTATGTTCCTATTTAACTACTGGGCATACAGAAGAAAAATCATGTGCCCTTCTGCATAGCTCTGGTTATATACATTATCATGAGTGATATGTGCAAAATTCTGCTTAATGGAAATGATGGCAAAAACATTTTGTTTTATGACATATATTTCAGTATCCACTTTACAGAATGCTGTAAACAGTAAGCAACGCATTTGAAGTATGTGCTTTCAAGTTTCAGACAGATTAATAAACATACTATTTCTAACTTGACAAGACAGAAACTGAGGAGGTGGATAATCAGGAAGACAAGTACGCCCTTTCACAATTACACAATTACAAAATAGCACCTGACAGAAAAAAAAACCTCTCAATTGCTTAGAAAAAAAGGCATATAAAAACAGTTTTATTATATAAATTGATCAGATTTAAGTGAAATTAATAAGAATATTTCAGCACTAAGGAACTCTAAAGAAAGGAAAACTTTGTAGAAGGATTCATTTATACAGAAAACTTCATGTAGCTGCTCTTCATGATAACAACTTAGGAGCAAATATTGATCTGGATTTGAACAGTCCATTCTACTTTGACACCTGATTTTAACAAAACTCATTTCTACATTAACTCACAATCTGCTCTTTAGAAACTAAATCACACATTTTAAATGATCCGTGACTGCTAGTAGCTTCGGCAGTGACCTCTAGCTCCACTTGAGATTTATATACACTTTTCAGTGGAAACACAGCCAAGAACAAAAACAGATTGATTCCATTCACTTGCATTCCTTTTGTTCCTTGCTACTGACATTTTTCTATGCTTTTTTTGTACAGTTATTTAAGTCTGCAACAGAAGCTCTTGAGGTGTAAAGTTCTGGGTATGGGCCATAATGTTATTTAAATCGAAATGCCTTTTACCATGATAAAAAAGGTAAAAACACACTACATAAAACGTTCTACTGCAATGTGCCCACACGTAGTGTTAAAATAAGTGGGCATACCTACAGAGGTCAGAAGCAGCTGATGGAGGGATGTTTCTCCCTATACTTTCTGTGTGAGGAAGGGGTGAATTAAGGCTCCACTGTCTTTTCAAGCATCCTCTAACTCACATAAGATGGAATGGCGATGACCAAGGGAAAATCCGCAGATGACTTTTCAGACCAGCTCTCTAGTATCATAGCACCAGAAAGCAAGGAGCCAATACCTAGATTTCTGCATGCAGTCAAAATATGTGGCCAAGATACATCCTATTCTATGAAAAATTTGGAAGGCCTCCTCTTTAGCAGGCAATCCTCTTTAGTAGCAATTTTCATGAGACTTTCTCATGAATTACCATCTCATGTTGGCAAAATGTTTTTTATTAATGTTTAATTGGAGCTCATTTAATAGAACCAAGAACAACACATGTTAATTTAAATGTAAATCAAATCTGTTTACTAAAGTGTGAGTACTTATATATATGAATTTATGAAATTATTACATTGAGTTTGATATCCTAATGTTCCTTAACCTCCTTAACCTTAACCTCAGTTATTCCCATCCTCTAACACGATTCTGCTCTATAGTGTTATTGGGTAGACTTGCATGACTCAAAACTGAATTTTCTGAGGTTCCTGCCCATTTCCATCTGTGTACCCCACACTATGTAGCACTAGAATATATAGAATTATATAGAATTATAGTCAGAGTAAGAAGGGATTGGAGATATTCTCTATTTGATCCTTTAAACCCAGGGCAGTTTCAACAATGTCTGTGATCTTACATTTTAATATGTTTGTCTGACCTATTCCTTCACAGTAGTTGTTGGATTAGAAATATTACAGATGCACAATAATAGAGGGACCACAACTTCCAGGAAAATGGCTCCAGTGCTTCTCCATCCTCATAAGAAGGACCAATTATTTGCTTCTTCCTTCAGTCTGGTATTTCAGATAAGATCCTCCTCACCTGACTGCAGACATCTCCAAATGTCTGAATGATCAAATACTAAACAGATGTCTACTGCTCAGCTAACCAGTACAGAGGAATGAGGATGATTCACTTGACCTAGTTAAGAAGTCCACATGGAATACGATGAATCATACTACTTCTTTAATTATAGAGACGAATAGAGTGATTACCTCAGAGAAGATATTTAAAGTTAGTTGATGAATTCCAATCATGAAAACTGCTAATACTTCCTTTCCTTTCTTTTTTTAAAATGAATATTTCTACTCCAATTGTAAGTAAGGTCCAATATGCCTGAATGTGGTCAAAGTTAATTTTAAGCACTTCCAAAGAGCAGTCCAAATTGCCTGAGTTGTCTAAATTTCATGTTTATATAATATGGTATCTGGTCTCAAATTCACATATAGCTGTACTAACTAGATAGTTCAAAAAGGGTTTTTTAGCCCATTTTGCAATAGCATGGCTTCTCTAACTTATCATCACCCTGGTAAACACTGAGGTCTCTACATCATTTTAAACAGAAACTCTACTGAGACAGTCCTTCTCCAGTCTTAGACTCTGCAGTTGGTTATCTCTACCTAAATGCAGAATTTTCACAAGTTCTCAATGAATGGCATCCCATTATTTTTAATTCTTGTCCTATTTGCCAGCCTGCACACAAGCCCTTACTGCCTTCTCTCATTTGGTAAGAGTGTGCTGTTTATTTCATGGTTCAACACACTAATACACACAATGACTGTATATTTACCCAAGAACTTCAGAGACTATTCCCTTGTAATAATAATGCTTTAAAAATGTTATATTTACCTAACTTCAACTGCATGAATGCAATGTGAGCTAACAAAGAACAAATTTATGATGATAAGAACAAGAGTTCTTGTCAACAAAAAACATAACATTCTATACAGGAGCTGAACTATGTACATCAGAAAATGTTCCACTTCTTTATTTTGTCTACAGTCTGTTTAATTTTGGCCAAATAGCTACACAAATAAGTGTGTACCTCTTCCTATATATACATATTTTATATATGCAAGCTTGTATACCTGAAATATTTGCATGATATTGCTTTACTAAAGGAGGCAATATTTAAAATATGTAGTGAAGCTTTTTTTTTTTAACCTTTCATTTATGTCTTTGTCAAATAACCTATTTTGGTTCTCTGTTAGTAGCTGAAAAATATCAAATTAAAAGGGGTGTAAGAAATAATGGAGGCTATTTTTTGACTTTGTAGATGAAGGAATTTCAGTGTCTTTTGAGAACCTCAAGAGAATCTCGTGTTTTCAACCATCCCTCATATAGAAAATTATTCTTCTAATTGAGTGTCTTTTTTTCCAAATATATCTTCTCTGCACTCTCATCCCTGAGTATGACTGTCTTTCAGAGCACCACCACAAAACACACATGTATTAATTACATAATCTAAATGTCAAAACATGAATGCAGTAATAAGAACAAGAAACTGAGCCAGAGTCCTTAAAGGACCACACACTGGAAGTAGTTGCAAAAGATTCATGCAGAGTGCTTCTATTTTCTGAGACACTGAAGAAAGGTAAAACATTTGTGTGATTCAATTAGAATGCAGTATTTGCATTTAACACAGTCATAAAGCTACCCACTAATGCTGAGTACAAGGTCACTGAAGAAATTAGGTCTAGGGAAAGAATATGACCCCTGGAACCACAACTTAAGGCTTACTCCAAGGCTCTCTTTTTGGATTCAACTACTTTCCAAGACAGACTGTGTGGTTCCAATTAGGTCATTGCAGAGACCACTTTTATCACAGAACATGCATGAAACTGCACAGTTTTTGTCTCTTTTCACAGTCTCCCATTATTGTTCCAGGAAACTCTCCATCTTCTATATCCTTCTGATACACCTCTGGTATATAACACAGAACTTTAGCTTCATGGCACGAAGAACAAAATTTTGGTGGGTGTAGTGCATCCTTCATGTTATTTCAGACTGGAACAAAGCACTAAAAAGTATTTGAAAATTATTAAGAGCAGACACAATGCCATTTCATTAAGACATGGCCAGTCTGCTTTAAAATGAGCTAGCCAAAAGTGATGTGGATACAAGCCATATTCTGTTATTTGGTCTATGGATTGATATTGTCTCTCTAGACCTCCTTAGTTAGCAATGCCAATATAGTTAACAGGTCCAGTTCTGGTCAACTTTCCTTCTATTATTTGGGTGAATGTGTGGTGATGTTCTACTGCCTTTTTGCACCTTTCCTCTCACTTCTAACTTTTCTGCTTGCTTCCAGTGCCAGCGATGGGGTTTCTGTCTATTTCCTGAACCGTCATTGCTGATGCAAGACTCTACTGCAGGAGAGGAGAGGACAGGAAAGGATCTGCATCCAGAAGCTGTCATTTGACTAGGGGACGAATGACATGAGACAATTCTTTTATGCTCTAGCTGGCAGCTAATGCATATACACATAATGGGATTCTATAATAAATGACCAGTCACATGCTAGAAAGTTCAAGAACAGGGTACGTTTGCAATAAGCAACTATCACACCATTCTTTAAACAACTAATTATTGAATATTATGGCTTATTTCAATGTTTGTTTGTTTGTTTGTTC
This sequence comes from Crypturellus soui, assembly GCA_032275445.1. Taxonomy (NCBI): domain Eukaryota; kingdom Metazoa; phylum Chordata; class Aves; order Tinamiformes; family Tinamidae; genus Crypturellus; species Crypturellus soui. Next base: position 34,405 of record JAUBNY010000458.1, on the reverse strand, counting down.
TTAGGTTCTTCTTTGACTTGATATCATTCCGGTTTGTTTCAGCTGTATAAATTAATTGACTTTCTGTACAGCATGAGCAATTATCACTGGTTGTTTAGGAACCACAGAAAAAAATACCATTGCAAGAATCATCATGGATCAATTGGAAAAATGGGATTTAGAATATCTTCATCTACAGGGAGAAAAGATGACACCCACAACTACTTTTGTTTCGGAAAAATGCACCATAGCATAAACCATTCTACTGAGCAGACATAGGTCTGTGAACACTCATATTACAGTCATATGTGGTCCCTTCCAACCTTAGGCATTCTATGATTCTATGTCTTTAAAGAAGGCACAAATGAAAAAGGACTCAGAGGAATAATCTTTTCTAAATTTACAACCAGTAACAACACAATTTAAAAATGGCAAAATTCTGACTTCATTGTGTCTTTTAGCTGTTGGTCCAGTAAGTTGTATTTCAGGCATCACTGATAATTTGCTGCTACAGTCCACTAAAATCTGTAGTCTTCATTTTTTTTTTTAAAGTCTTGGGTTTAAATTTCTTCTGGATGGACTAGTTTATATAAATATGGAAGACATGACTGTAAATTGAATTTTCTCTTAATAATGCTTTGAGATTGAGGGAAAAATAAAGTATCTTGTATTTTTCTTTCTATTTTCTTAAAAAAAAAAAAGATTATTTATTGTATTATAATAATGAGACCAATTCTGCAAGAGTCATCTTTTCAAAGTATAAATCAGCATTAATTTCACCTAACATTAGCCATCTAAATATTAAATGCTTAGTCTACCCTAACTATTTGGATAATCAGTGAGTTCAAATGACCACCTACTCATATTTATCCCTGAAGGAAATCTAGGTTCACTGATTAATTAAAAAAATGCTTTAGCTGTGCAAGTCATAGTTTCCACTCAGACAGACACCTTCAAAGGGCAATTCATGCAGATTATGGCAGTCATCCACATTCAGATGGGATGAATTGCACTTCGGAGTTGCTTTTCTTTCTCTATCATAGACTATGAGGAACCTAAATGAGGAGATAGACTACACATAAATTTAGCAAACTTTAGGTAGCTAAAAGTAGAAAAGATTAATCCCACTCACAGGGACTGTAAATTAAAACATGTTTAGTCCTAGATAGTTTAAATACTAAGTTTACCTACCTTGTGGGTTTTCAAACTACTTTAAATGGATTTTCTTTACATTTGTAGATGAAATAAAAATCTGGAATATTGTGCAGTAAAGATTCCCAAAATTTAGGAATCCTGTGGGGGAAAAGATGGTAAAATCTGCTCCTACTGTCTGCACTGATTTTGTCAAGCACTAATGAGTTGAGTTGTCACTGATAATTTTGTTCAGTCAAATCTTGAAACACTGGATATCATTGGAAGAAAGACAAAGGAAACTTTTATAGACATCCTAATAAATGCATCCTGCTAGGTCACTGATTTTCTATTAAATAAATCCTAGTTTTGGAATTTGTTAATAATTAGTATGTATATATATATATATCATAAATATGTTCATATCTAACTTCAGTGACTGTGTTGCTTGATATTAGTTATCAAAAGTGATTTTAAAATATCCATTTCCATTCCAAAGGTAAAGTGGCAGAACATTGTTATTTCAATTTATTTTTTCCTAAAGAATTATTGTATAACAATATGATTTTCTCCAATTCATCCCAAAGTAATAGGTTACTAGAACACAAACATTTCAGTGGCAACAGCCTGCACCATGTTCACTTTATATTAGCTACTTTTTCCAGTAATCCATTACTTTCATTGCAGTCCAATATAAAATGACTTTCTGAACTATGATTTGTTTCTAAAAAAAGTACACTCCAAATTAAGTATTCTGAGAAAGACTTACTTTTGGGTCTGACTGTGTAGCCTTATTATATTTGCTCATTTCCTAAGTCTCCGTGGAAGTCAATCCAGGCATGTAGAAAATTCTCTATCCCAGAAAACAAACTTCAATTCATGTCCCTAACAATGTCCATGATCAAAACATCTGGGAGATCAAGACGTGATGGTAGGCTGGCACTTGATTATTAAATAATAACACTTCAATTTTTCAGGAATGCTAGTATGCTGGAAGAGCTGGCAATACAGACTCCTAAATAGTGTCCTAGCATCCTGAAGGTGAAAGAAAGCCTCTTTTTTTTGGTGAACTGATGCTATCTGCCCACTCTTCTGACTTTGCAAGAAGACTGCAAGTTTTACTAATTCTTTGACCAGAAGCTTTTAACTTCTTTGAAAAATGTAGAAAAATAGTGCCTAATTCTTCAAAGCATTTCCTTTTCTGATCATCGCTTGCTTGAGTGAACTTCTTTTATTCAAAAGCCAATATCCCAAAGATATTCTGACAGTTAGTTATGTTGCCTCAGTTGGCAACAGGCACTATGTAATGTATGGTTAATGTGCAAGTGTAGCCAAGGTTGTGACATCCATTTATCTCATGCACCCATCTCCAGTACAGTGTGGTACAGGATAGATAGCCTGGTTCCAGTAGTGTGAAACAGATAATGGTCTTCAACCAGAGGAAAAATTACCCAGTAACAGTTTCTGAGTTCATCTGGAGAAAAATGTTGGGTTAGGTCACTATTTCTGCTTCATCACGTAGTCACTTTCTGATTCATGACCTAATAGGCCACGGCGGGGAATGAAATTGGAAATCTCATACTGTTCACACTGATAACAAAATCATTGTTTATTTACACTGCTGGTCTTGCTCTTTCTTTGTGCTATGCAACAGTCTGATCCTTGAAACAGACTTTTGAAACAGGAAATTTATTTTTTGGCCTATGTTGTTGGAAGCCAGGGATTACTTCCTCCTCAATTTTCTGCCCAAGAATGAAAAACTGATGATGGGATGGTAGCTGAAAAGATCTGGGATCACATGCTGAAAAGAAAAACTTTTGCATTTTCAAATAATGTGTTTAAGTATGGTTCCTTAAAGGAAGCATCAATTTTTTGGATAAATAGTGAACACAGTGTTGTTCTCTTACTTTGCAGGCAGGAAAGAAATCTACTTCAGAGAGTGGAGTTTGAAAAGTTTCCAAAGCTGTTATAGTTTCAGCTGAATTTTCATGCTAAATTAGTCAAAAATAGCAAAAACAGTCAAAATAGTAAAAAATGTAAGAAATGTTTTCCATTGTCTCATGACAAAGGATCCATGTACATGGATCTCCTATATTTTACACGGTATTAAAGATTACTGCATGCAATGAGACTATGATTTCTGTAAGGGCCTCCAAGAAAAGTCAGGGTTGTTACACTATTTTTGCAGGTTGTTACACTATTTTTGCAGTGACCTTAATCCTTCACACTCCTCGAACATCCATGAGGTCCAGTATCTGGGATGGGAACCCCTAATTTCTATATGCCATTAAAACTGGGTACAAAAAAAAAGTTAGAAATAAGGTGTTTCTACATATTTTCAGAAGTAAACTTTCTGACTAATTTCAGAAATTTAGAAACTGCAGCAGCTACAGAGTTATCTGCCAGCTAAATCTGCATTTTTCAGAATAAAGTCCTGGATGTATACAAGCAAATTTTGTTTAGCTTTTGGTATTCACTATCAAAGATAAACTTGCAAATGAATAATCCAAAAATGTTCCTGGCATCAAATAAAAGTAGTTATCAGCTGTATGTATTATTCCTATTTATGTGCTTGTAACAGGAATGTTTGCCACTTTACAGACTAATGCAGAATAAAAGCTTAACCAGACTGACACACATCACACTGAAATATGTGCATCAGATATTAATATGGGAAAGACATCTCAATCCAGGGAGGTGGATTTTTAGCTGCCATGTTTGGTGTTTATTTGCTTCTCTGGACATAGTATCTTGAACCCAATTTTCAAAATGATTTATAGACTTAGAGGTCTTACATTCACTGAATGCCAAGTACTAAAGTCTGAAGTTAAATTAGAACAAAAATTGCCTTTGAAATTCATTTTTTTCTTACTATGGGATAATCAACAGTAAACATAAGTAACTTGTCATCATAGTTACACCACAGTGAGTGATTAAATAACACTTTGAAGTGTGTATTTTACTGAGTAAACAAGTTACATGATTGCTTAAATTCTTAAAAGCTATCCAGTATAAGACTGAAATTATAGACCATAAGGTGTGTTAACAGAATAACAGTACTTTGTTTAAAAAAAAAAAAAGTATCTATAACAAAACAATGAAGCTTCTGGATCACATAAAACTGTTGGGTTTGTTTGCTTGTTTATTTGTTTGTTTTCTTCAAGGTGAAGTTTTACTGCATGTTTCAAATGAGTTTAAATACTAAGAATAATACCAGATGCTGTTAAATACTAGGAGATATTCATATCATATGCCCTTGTGATAGAAAATTGTACTGAATCTGTTTAGAAGATGTTTTACTAAATAAACGAGTTAAACGGGAAAGTTATTTTCTCAGATAAGAGATTTCAATGTATAATATGCTATTTAGCAATGAGCACTGAGGGCCATGCAGAACCAGATGAAGATATGGAAATAAAAGTAAAGAACTAAATATTTTCCAAAGTAATCTGTGGGGTAGTTTGGACTTAATACTGGGAATTGGGAAGTCTTAAGTTCCAGGCAGTCAAACCATATTGGATGACTGGTTGTAAAGACTTGGACGAGACTTCCATTCCTACTCCTCTGTAATGCTGGGATGATGTACATACTTGCATGAGAAGGATGCTGGGAGGATTACTTATTATTTGATGAGCATGCTTCATATATTAAATACTGTAAATATTCCAGCTGCTGCTGAGGCCATTAAGTCTGTTGGAAACATCACTGATATTGCAACTTTATTTTCATATCACCACAACAAAGATAAATGTCCTTGCATATGTTAATATTAGATTTGTTACTACTGACTGATTACTCTAGTAACTTCTACAATAATGAGGGAAGTAAGGTGGGAGCTATAAGAGAAATCCCCCAGAAAGCACCCAGATAATTCAAAATTGAAATTAACTAAACAACATTTGGAAAAAGAACATAGTTAACATACAGACAATAATGCCTTTGGATAGGTTGATTATAATTTGATAGGCAAGAAAAAAAAAAACCCAAGAAATCCAAGCTTTAAGAAAGAAGAAAGAAGACAAGAGATGCAGGTCAATGTCCATGCAATTCTTAGAATGGGAAAATGGGAAGGAGGAAGAACAAAAAAATCAGCCCAATAAATGCAAGGGAAAAGGAAAAAAAAAAAAACAAAAAGAGAGAGAGACCTCAGGAAATTCTGAAATAACTAGTAAAATCACATGAGAATACATTAAACACAGAACTTCTTTAAAGAAAATGTATTAATAATGTGCCTGTATGTTACCTAATAGAAGAGAAAGCTGTGTGAGACCAACTTTGTAAAATCAAAGTCCTGAATTATTTCATACACAAGAAGAACATATACAGAAAATGAATACTAATCCAAAAACATGAAGAACAAAATAACAGAAATACTAATAACATGTAAAGACGAAATCAGAAAAGTGGAAGCACAAAATGTGAAATAATAAGCAAGATAGATAGAATAATGCAAGATTAAAAAAAACATGAAGTACAAGTTGCAGGAGGAAGACAAAGGAAAGAGCTGGTCCACTACTCAACAGGGAAACAAGCCATCATGGGATGGCACCAACAAAACCCTAAATGTTTAATGCATTTTCTACTTCAGTCTTCACTAAAAAGGTTAGATGCAATCGGGCAGATAATGCAATTAGTATGAGCAACAAAGCAGTAAAAAGACAGAAAAGGAAACATGTTAGAGAACACAAATTCAAGGCAATCATTTAACATCAGCCAGGCTTGCTGCAGTTCAGATAGTTCTAAAGAATTTGCTGAAGCAATTTCTGAAGCACTTTGAAAACTCATTGATGATGAATGAGATTACAGAAGACAGGGGAAAAAAATCAACAAATTACTAGCTATCCCTAAAACAGGAGCTGAAATCAGCTGGAAAATTTACTAGTCAGCCTAACTGTCATTGTGCCTCAGGGGCTGGGACCCCCTGAGGGCCCATGGCCAGGCAGGGGTTGGGTCATGGTGGGACTGGACCCAGCACTGCTGCAGCTTAGCGGGGCAGTAGCTCATGATCACAGGCTGGCAACACCCTTGAAATTCTGACACTAGTATTCATTTCCCAAAAAGTACTACCTATCTTATCAAACAAATAGTAACTCCCAGCAAAAGACAAGAGTCTAAACAAATTTTCAAGGAAAAAAAAATGTGTAGAGGCTTAAGATCTCATATATAAAGTTTAGGCATCTTATATTATTATAATATTCTCAGAAATTGCTAGGAAGATGGTCTAAATTTACTTACACTTACATGCAAAATTAGTTGGGAAAACAAGAAGAGTATATTGATTTGAGCTCCCTGAAGATCTAGAGTGGACCTAGTACTAATAAATATTTTCCGTAACAATAGTGAGATAAAACAGAAGTATGCTTATGAAAACTGAAGGTGTTGCTGAGCTAAAGAGAGCTGTAAGTAATCTTATTGATGAAACTAAAATTCAAAATGACTCAGTATGTTGGATGTATATTCAGTGAAAGCAGAATGAAATTCAAGAAAAGAAATAATATATACTACAGTCAGGCAAAAGTAACCAATAGGACAGATACAAGACCTAGAATAACAATCTGCTTGGAAAAAAAAAATGTACCTGGAGGCTTTACTGGATACCAAGTTCAGAAGTTGTTTGTCATGCCATGTAGGAAAGGCAAAGAGTACATGGTGGTCTATAAAAAGAGAGCTAGAGCTTATAAAATATGTGAATTATCTTTCTGATGTAGCTGGCTTTAAAAAGTCTCTAGCTGGAATATTATATTTGATTTCGGGCACCAGAATTGAAAAGAGATGGGGGTTATCTAGAAGGAACAGAGGGCAGAGCAACAAAAATAATCAGAGATGATGATGTAAGCCTGATCTGCCATGAAAAATGTAAGTAAATGGGTTGTTGAATACAGCCTAAAACTCTGGAAAGAGATGATAAAAGGTAACTGCAGAGTGGAATAGAATAAACTATTCTTCATGTCCGCTGGGGATAGGACAAGTAATAACAAGCTTCAACTGTGACACGGGAGATTAATTTAGACATAAAAATAAGCTTACTAGAAGTTAAATATAAGTTCTAGAAACAGATTGCTTTATGAGGTTGCAGAGTATCCATCAGTAGGGATATTAATAAACAAGTTAGAGAAAAGCTGTCAATTTTTGTCTGTTGTGCTCTGTTCTGAAATTCTGAAAAAAAGTCTGCCTTTGCAGACTCAGTTTTTGCTTCTTGGACTGTTTAGTTTTCTGACTTCCTGAGTTTCCTGACATGCTTGATGCCTCATGACAAGTCAGGTGGGAAGTCTGGTAATCCATAAGACTAGCCGGAGATAGGAAATTTGTGAGGAAATATTGAATGCTGGTCACAGTCAAGGGAGATTAGCCAAGACTGGCAGGTGAACTATCCAACAACCCAGCAAATACAGACAAAAGTATAAGTAGGCTCAACAGTCTTGGATATCCAGGGAATTTCAAAAAAAAAAAAAAAAAAAAAAAAAAAAGACAGTTAAGCATGGAAAATCACAGGATGAGAAGAAGTTTGAAAGGTCACTACTGAACAAGGAATAAATAGTCATAAAGTCCAAAAGTCAAAGCTCCTGTAGACTTTAGTAGACCAGTTGAAAATGTAAGGAAAATAGGCAAATGGGTGAAGGACATATTGTTTTGTCTCAATCAACATGTTCTTGCGGAATGTGTAATTGCCACTGGATGAGCATTTTTCATTAAAACTATTTCCCATCCAAAATATTGGAAACTAAATTCTTGCAGTAGAACTAAATCTCAAAAATACTACCTTTGCTTTTCTTTTTCTTTCAAAGAAAAACTAACATGGGGCAAAATATTTCTCCAAGAGATATTTCATATGCACTCATATAAATTAAGCAATTAAGTTTTTTCTTTCTTTTTCTGTATGACAGGATTCTCAGGTTATACTTGAGAAAGTAGAGAGAGTTATACTTGATGAAAGAAAGAAATTAAAAAAGTGACTGCTAATGACTGATATCTCTATGTATTCAAAAGAAGTGGGATGAAGTTTTAGGACATAACTCGATTGGTAACTTGATGTGTTTAAGTCTGGGCAGATGTCAGGTAGATCTAGAGTCTCAGGTAGGATGGCATTTGGACTGAGAGAGGTTTAAGAAGAGTTCTGGGGCTTAAGAAGAGTTCTAGATATAGAAAGACCTACGATTCAGAAACAGCAGGACTATTGGAGAGTTATTGGACCTCTGTGCTGAGAAGTCCTCAAAGATTTGGAGGTAGCAGACTTGCTACCTCCTACTGCTATTTCAATTCTGAACAAAAAAAAATACGGGATGGAAAAGCTCTGGGTCAAGAAAAGAAATTCAAAATCTAAACTTTGGTGAATGGACAGTTCATAAACAAGCACAGCTCCTCCACTGACTGGCACAGAGCATCCTTCTACCTCGCTTTCACATTCCTCTTCTTTTCCTTTCCTTTTTTTCTTTTTCTCTTATTTTTATTTACATTTTAATAAGAATATGGTAGCTTTACCCAACAAAGGGCTCTTAATTCCACTCTGTCAAGGATGCCTAAATTTCAAGAGTTGTAGTGCTGAGTTATAACATATTTACGAGGAATATTTATCTGCCCTAAGTTTAAGCATTATGGTATAAGCGGCAAGACTTGAGCAAGGTGTCTAACCTCTCTTTATAAAGAGAAATATAAATTTCTGCATGATTTCTCCCCACTGAAATGTGCAATCAAAATGGAGTAGATCAGTCAAAGAAGAAAAATTTAAAGAGATCTATAAATAGAACTAGGCTGATAATTTTTCTACTGAGAAAAAGAACTTATCAGTTATATCACAAAAACAAAGGATATTTAAACCACTCAGACTAGCCTATTTTACTTCTCAGAAGCTATCTGCTAGAATGGGATAGAGACTTGCTTCAGATCCTGATTCATCCTGGGGCCACAGAACAGTCACAGTGGGCATTTTATAGGAAGTATAAAAGACCTCCCAGTAGTGGCTAACCTCAGAAATATGTGAGAAGTGTGGTCTCTATCCATTCAAAATTACCAGTTTAACAAAACTTCAACAGAAAATGAAGACTTACTACAGCATGTAAATGGGTAATAAGGCTGAATGCAATTTTAGTACAGATGAACTTATTAGTTTTGGTATAAAGAAGAAATATATCCCATTCTTTTTATTCATCATTTCAAACTGTAAGAACACTATTAAGTTTCCTGTGTCTTTCAAATTGTTTAATCAGTTTTCAGTAAACCTGCATAACCATAATAAGAAAAAAGTATTAAGATAAACCTAATTTCATACATAATTTTTTCATGGTAGGAGAATCTAAAGAAACATGAAACTATTTTGCACCTCTTAAACAGGGAATATACCATATTCAATGTAACATGGATTCAACAAGAATTTCTAAATAAGTTAAGAAGAAGGTGTTTGAGACCTTTTGTTTCTTAGGATTAATTCAAAGATTAAGAGCAGATATTAGTGTTAATATTTTCAAAGTCATCTCTATCTGGTCTCCTGCATTGTGCATGAATTTTCTGCCTAAAATATTTATACTTACATGTACTTTGCAAATATGTAAATTTCTTTGTGTGTAAAAATTTATATCAGGTAGGTTTGTGCAGATGGTTAATATCTTTTATTAAGCCAGCTGGAAATAACAAATAAATTTTCAGTCATACAATCTCCATTTTATGGACATAATGAGGTTTTTTTTTTTAATAGTAAGAAATATTAATCATTATTAAGTCTTCACAAGTTCTAATCATTAGCACATTATGTAGCACACGCACATCCATATAGAATGGATTCTGAGACCCCTTTGTATTGATGAGAAGAAGGCATACTTTCCTCTTAGTTGTACAACCACGGTTCATAACTAAAAAGATGATATAGCTGAGAAAAATGATAGCACAAACAGAGAAGACAAACCGTAATAGCTGAATATATGCTCTGTGTGATAATTATTATATTAAAATGAGTATATTTAAAACTGGGAAACATGAATACAAACTATTTAAAAGTCCTAATTAAAGCTGAGAAAAATATCAGTGGTCTAAATGGACAAAACATTTATTCAAAGCCACCAAGGGAGGAAAGGTAAGGTCATCTCTTTTCTAACATGACCTGATAAATGGGTAATGAGTATACGTGTGCACGCACACAAGGACACACATAAACAGAATATACACTTGTGTATATAATCTATTTCTGTCATTAGCAGAAATGCTTATGAATTAATTAAAGGTAATGTTAAATTTAGTACCCTAATGGTATTTTGAAATTTGACTCTAAAACCAATCAAATAAGTGTGTCTAGATAACAATTAAATTACAGATACTTTACATACCAGAGAGTGCACCTATGTGCATTCCCATGAAAAGACAATGAGCTCCTTGTGAGAAATGGGTAGGCTCTGGGGAGCATGGACCAAGAGCCTGTAAGGTTCTTCTACTCAGAGCAAACTGTAGATAAAACCACCATCTACTACTGTGCCACTGCTTCATTCAGCTTACAGGGCTTATATTTAAGAATTTTCTCCCTATTCCTTAGATAAACATAACTATTTGATTTACTGTTTTGAACTTAGCTGTTACAAAAGAATCTGTAACAATGTTTCCTTTCAGTTTTGTTTTCCCTGTTTTAAAATAATCTCCTTCTTGCAAGCATTGTTTCTTATGCAGTACAGATCATGTTCTGTAATGTTTGTCCAAAGGTTAGAACTAGACTCACTAGAAACAAGTGCAGCACAAATTAAATACATTATATAAGAACCTAATATTTAATAGGATAGTCATAAAGTACTACTTTTCTACATAAACCACTTTCATCTACTAGCATATATACTGAATAATTACAACAATCATTGACTCCTCATCTCTATTTTCTCTGTCTTTGAAAGAGAAGGCAAATTGCAACACCATCAAAAATATTTTTGTTCAGTACTGTACTGTCTGTGGACTAGTGAACATTGGTGGTAACTGCACTGCTACATTCATCAAAGTCCATACCAATCTTGTTGAGGCCATTCTTTCACATAAGTGCTTGCCTTCAGCCTTGGATATCCACACTTTGTATTACAAACGTTCATTTGTAAATTTTTTTAATGCTTCTTTTTGTCATACAAGCCATTTGTCATCCAATACAAGCCATTTTCAATCATATTGTCAAAAAACGAATCCCTGTGAGATGACAATATGTAGATCACGTTTCAGAAGCTGTTCTTTTTTGCATTCCAACAGCAACTGTCAATGTCTCCTCAAGCATATGTTATTACAATACTGGATTGAAACTTCTCTCATTAAATAATAACATTGTTTATTTTATTGGTGCCATTTAGAAGTATGGTTCTGCGATGCTTTGTAGAATCAGTCTCGTATTTAAACAGTTAACCAATGCCAAGCATTTTGTAATGTTTGATTTCTATAGTTCTTTTATATCTGTTCCTTTTTCTCACTAGAAAATATCAAAAGCAATTATCAATATTGTTTATGAAGGCTCTTGGCTGTATTTATTTACATTTTTTACTCTACATTTTTTACTTATTACTTATCCTGTACTTTAAAAATCCAAGACAACAACTTTCATGTGCTCTACATTTTGCTCTGCATTTTGAAAGGAAAAATCTTGTATTCACAAAACTGTACTTAAAAGTACAATTGTATTTATTTCTAATTATACTTAGAAGTAGAATTTTGTGAATCTAAGATTTTTTCTTTCAAAATTCTCTATATAACACAGATAAAGCATAGCTGCTGTTTTTACATAACATTTGTAACATCATACTTGGATTTTCCTCATATTGAAAAATTCTTTGTTCACTTTTCTGCAAAGCAGAAATTTCATGCATTAAAATCATTTTCATGTTCAGAAAAGATACATAGAAAATGTATAGTATAAGATTTATGCTGCTGAAATGTCCTTGAACCACACTGGAAATATGTCTTTGCTGCAGGTGTCATGTGATGAAGATTCTTTTACCCTTAAATTTATATATCATAGCAGTTTCTTCAATGTCATGCTTATTCATTTTCTTGCATGACTTGCTGAAGAGCTCTGAGTAGTTTGATAGACAACAACTATAAGAAAATATACATTCACTTTCTTCTTACCTAGCTGCAGCAAGTAAAATGGATTTATCAGATGAAAAGTAATTTATAATCTGGGCATATATGATTATTTTGAAGAAATGGTTTGTTTTAAGAATCTTTTGAATGACAAGAAACTTTTTAAAGTTCTTGAAGACTTGTTCACAAGGAAGACATTTTTTTAACATACTCAAAAATAGATGACCAGTTTAACAGAGAAGGTAAGTGGTGGGGTGCCTGTCTGATCACATTTTGCTAGAAAACACAACAGATAAAGAGTTCTATTTCATACAGTGTAATATTGTTATTTTATTCCTTTTCCTCACAGGAAGTAGTTTCTTGAGTCCAAGTTCTATAAAATCTGGAGATATTACTGTACATAAACTCAGTGGAAACACATTTTGTAAAACTTCATTAACTTAAGTAAAACACTATCAATGTGATGAGCATATTAACCTTTCTGAAGTATACTTAAGAACATATTTTTATGAATCTTAATTTTTTGTTTGCATTTTCAACAGTAGTTTCAGGTTTCAAATAGTCTAGAAAAAAGAGGTATGAGAAAAAAACTAAAAATATATTCAAAGGTTTCAGAGAACTGAAAAATGTATATATATATGTCTTGGAATATATGCTGCTTACGCCAACTCTGTCATTTCCATGTTATAAATACTATCCATAAATGAAAGGCTTTCCCTCTAGGTTATCCCCTAAGGGGATAACCTGATCCCTTTTCAATCTCAGAGACGCAATACAGAGAAGATTAGGTATAAAAATCAGTGGGTCAATCTAGTACCTCTCTATCTACACTATTCCTGTTCCATATTATTTATGGTGCGAAAGTATTTCTGATCTCTACTCATAGTATGATCTGGTATTTTAAAATCCAAGGAACCAAGTATTTTAAATGGCCAGTATCTGTAGATACAAGATGGCAAAACAGTGAGCATTTTGAGTGCTCTTCTCAAGAATGTTAAAAATCAATGTCATGGTTTTAGCAAATTCAAATTACACCACTCACAGTGGGATAAATATAAACAAATATCTACATCTTCAGTGTAGACTTCTGTATCAGAGTTACTAATTCTAGATTTTCCTTACAGTAGCATGTGAAGAAGCTCAAATGGAGTATGCTGATAATATGCGTTATTTTTCCCATTGACTACAGAAGGACCTGGTACTGGTAACATGAAAGGTTAGATGTGTTTAAATTCTGTGTGAAATGTGTTTAAATTCTAGATTAAGTTACTGAGTATTATATTTCCTATTGCTTGCACTTAAGGCAAACTTTCCTCTTAACTCTAAAACACCTGCACTTTAGTACCTCCATATGTTGGAAGGTTTGTAAAACACTTGGAGATGAAATGTGCTACTGTACACAAAGTTCTACAAGGCTACCCTGAACTCTCTGAAATTTAAGTACATTCCACTTTCCAAGATTTGTTACATGTAGAATAAAATGACAGTAAAGGAAATTCATGTAAAATATGAATGAATGACATACTGTAAGATACTAATACATTTAAATGTGGGTGAAATGTGAAGCCCTAAAAGCAGTTCATGACAAAAAAAAAAAGTAAACAAATTCACTCAAATGTTAGGCTACACTAAGTTATGTCATTATGCCAGATGTTTCTCTTTACATGAATTTTATTATGCCACAGAGGGCAATTTGTTTTAAAGACTATTTTTTCAGAATAATATTTGTTCTGGAAAGCGGTACTTTTCTAGCTTCACTTTCCTAATGAGAATGATTTCCTTTGATTCAGTGGTGTCTCCATTCTTTTGTTGACTCAGCTGAAATACCCATTAACTGTACGCATGCTGCATGAATGGGAAAGCAGGATAATCCTGATAATGGGCCTGATCCTGAACACACTTGAGTGATACCATTAACTTCAGCATAGTTCATTTCATGAATATATTGCAAGATTAGGAGCTTAAAAAATAAAAAGTAAAACGTAAAACGTAACTCTAAGTATGCATGAAAATACACTTTTCAAGTTCACTCAGTATCTATGTTTTTTATGGAAAAATGCTTAAATATGCAAACTTTATTGTTTTGAACGTAAAGTAAATCATCATTTTTAGCTTTATAATGGTCCAGGTTATATTGTTGTTACAACTCTTTTTCTTCAGCATTACACCACTTAGATAATGTTTCAGATTTAGAATTTGAATTCTCTTGGACAGAGAGCTGGGACAAAACTGAAATATAAACAAATAAATACAAGATGCTCTATCAGGTCAACCCAAATCTCCCTGGACTTACCTGTGTTCTTTCAAGCTGCTATTCAAGGTTATAGTAATAGGTTCAACTTACAGGTTGAAAAGCTGAATTTTACAAGAAATTATTTTACTGAAGGAAGAAAATGAAATTATTTTCATTGTGGTTTAGCTTGCAGGGTTTTTAAAATTTTTTTTCTAGTTACTTAGGCCAGCACAGTTTTCTCAGAGAAGAATTAAGTGGGTGTTAGCTCTAAAGAGATTCAGATGTCTGAACAAGTAAGAGTTGAATTTATCTTTGAGTGTAAAAATGAGTCTCTTGTTTTTTTGTATGTTTCATGAATTTTCTCTCATAACCTGGGGTCCTGCAAGATTTTTACAGCATATATATGATGCATAAATTCCTTGAATGAACAGGGAAAATAAAATTATTTTGCTGCTTATAGTGATTTCTAAAAGTAAAGTTGATGATAATTATAAAATTATATAATATACATATATTATATTTTAATGAGTAAGAAAAAAACCCTTATTTTGTAATACTTTGAAACTTGATTTCTCAAAGTTTGTGTTCTGATTTTAATGCTATGGCAAAATCACACTTCCCACCAAATCTGATCCATAACAGAACTTTGGGAAACTGAAATTTAGCAAACTCATAAATAGAAATAAAGATTATACATGAAGCTTTCTTGAAATTTCCATTTTAAATTCCAGTAACATGTGGCAAATATATCAGAAATAGTTAATGATGTTTTGGTATACAATATCTCTGAATAAATACCTGTAATAACTTAAGACAGATAAGTCTTATAATAAGTTTATAATAAGCTTTATAATAAGTTTAATAACATAATAGTGTAAATTAGTTTAAATTTGTTAACAAGAATACATTTATTAAAAAAAAATGAACTTCAAGATATGACACCTGTGATTCAATAATAAAACCACTGTGGCACAATTTAAAAAAACATATATTTTGGCTTCTGTTATGTCGATTTATTTTCTTTTCAATATTCAAGATTAAACATGGTTCATCTTCCTCACTCAAAACTGGTATCATTGGTAGTTTTCTGCCAGCTAAGTAAATCTTATTTATTCCAATTAGAAACTTATTCATTCCACTTATTCATTCCAATTAGAAATAAAATCTTACCATGCTAAGCAATATTAACTATACATTAAAAAGTGTTCATTGCCCAAATATTGCACACCATGCAATCTAAATATATCAAACAATTCTATGCTCTCTACAACTCCTCATAGAAGTCAATGGCACATCATAGAATTTATGTTTTCTGAATGAAATTCATGGATTTTAAGCAAAGTAAACTTAATTCATAAAGAAAATACACAATATATTAAGATAAGAGTGAAAGGTAAGAAATTAATTACCTGGAAAATGTTCTCAATATTACCATGAAAGACTTGTTTTTATGAAGATAATATTATCATATACTTACAACTTTTCATTACAGTTTAATTTTCTTTGTTTATTGGCCCCCTTGGAAACTGTTGTTAATAGTCATCCCAATATAGCATGTGTATGGTGTATATGTTATGTGTAGAGAGACAGAATGCCCAGTGAGGAATGGAAAAAGAAATAACACAGATGATCTTCTGAAATGATTCCTAGGGCATCCTTTTTTTTCTCCTCTGCTTGAGAACTGTAAGACATCTAGACCAATAGCTGATCTAAATTGCATACTTCCTACTCATTAAAATAAATTAATACAATAGTATAGAGAAAATTTTTAATACAGCATGTGTAGGTTTGTAATAGCATTCTACAGTGGCCACACTGCTAGTTGTAGAATATCTGCATTAACTTTACCTCAGCCTTGTATCCCAGTATAACTTTTCTCAAAGAATACTGAGTTTTATGTATTTTTATCTCCTGGAAAATCAGTTTTCTAGAAGCAATTTCCAGTATAAAATGCAAATGATACATTTTTTCTAAAGTTACTTCATTGTGCTTCATTGATATCCAATTATCTAATTTCAGGTTACTTCATTTTGCTTTTTTAACAGCTAATTACCTAATTACCACAGCTTTGAAAAAAGAAAAGTACATTAAATGCAAAGTCTATTTTATTTTACTTATTCTCTGATTTCATTTCTAAATCACTGGGAATGCATGTTTGACCACAGACCAAGTAAAACTCAGAAGTAACTACAAATATAGCAAACTGATAGTAATCAAGAAAGATAACAAGAACCAACTGCCTGAATGCTTTTCAGTCATTAAGTACATACTTATAATAGTCTAAGCACTAAGTAAATCATGCTCTACTTTAAGGTGAGGTAAGTATAATACTGCTAGCTTCATTAGTATGTACACTTGCTGTTTCTTGTGAGAGAATTTTCCACAAAAATAAACAAAGAAGAAAGTAACTGGTTAAGTCCAATTTCTATTTTTATCTCTGCTGTACAGAGAAAAATTGGAAAAAAAAATACTATTACTGATACAGGAGAACTGACCCCTAAGTGACTGGCTAGCTACTGTGGTTAGTTAGCATTTTCCTAGTGTGTCATAAGTTTGGCTGCCTTAACTAGAAAACTAGCAGTACATTCTGCTAAAACTTGGCATGATAAGGCATTTTGGAAATTTCAGACAGACATTCAAATTTGCAACACTGATTTCCGGTATATTCCACATTCCTAGAAGCATTCCTCAATTTTAATGAAGTCTACAAAGAGATCTCCTTTGACAGAATTTTCTAGCAAAGTAGTGTCCATTTAAATGTTTTTAAAGATCAACGAAAATATTATAGCAAGGAATGTAAGCTCAATTTTCATAAAACACCATAGCATATGACACAACTGTAAAGGAGCTTATGCTGAAGGAAAGGCATAGTTTCTATGCCAATTCCAATAAAGCTATTCCGGTTTCCAGATTTCTCACCCCTGCTGTGTTTTAAGATTTTATTTTTTTAATCTTTTCAAAATAATCTTTTTTTTAGTCCCACTGCATTATTTCTATCCTAACACACTCTGATCTTAAAAATTATTATGTTAGATAAAATTTGTCCTAAATATAAACTCATTTCTCTCATCCAGTGCTCCTCCTCATTACATGAATAGCTTATTTATTACCTCCTACTAACACTTATTATTCTGATTGTCCCATTTCCATGGCATCACTTGGGAAATATTTTGAAGAAAAGATATATAGAAAAGATACATAGAAAAGATTTTGAAGAAAAGATATATATACACTTATGTACACATACAGAGGGAAAGAGAAAAAATATAAATATACATATATATCATGTATATAAATGCCAGTACATATCTATATATATACACAAATATATGCAAAACTAAACTATGCATAACTGAAAATAACTTCTTTGACTACAAGGTGAGAGATGTTTTCTGGTTATTTGGTTCTGGATTGGTTAGGATTTTGAAGAGAAAGACCAGTACTACAAATGGCATCCAAGAGTGAAAATAATCACATAGTATCTAAACTCTCCTCTCCCTCTTAAGTCTCTTGCTTTTTAAACACCGATAGGAATACTATTCTGGAAGCATGATTCATTACTTATAATATCATGTATCTGAATGTGCGTTTTTAATGAGATGTATAGCATACTTTTAGTCTAGCATTTTTTTTCCCTCCTTTCCATACGGATTTCATTTAGACTGACAAGGCAGAATTTATGAAGATCACTTCCCCTCTACCCTTTCCTCTTTTTGAAGTGACTTTAGCTTTCTGTCTTAATCCTTGGGAGACCTTCAGGGGTCTTTCCTTTTTAGAATAAATTTCAGCTGCGATTAAGTGTGTATAAATATACTGAGGCCTTTTACATTTTGAGAATTTTCTTTTTTTTTTTTTTCCATTTACTAGTGGCCAGATCACAGTCCTGGCTAACTCAGGGAGTAGAGCAGGGTAGACTTCTCCTCATCACTGTATCTAACTGCAGCCAGTTGCCTCTGAGCCACCAATTCCTCATCACCTGCCCCGGGTGTAAATCAGCACAACCGAAACAATGTGGACTAGGAAATAAACTGCAGGATAATGATTTAAGGACAAAAAGAACAGAAAGGCCAAACTGTGGATCTCAACATCCTAATTAGGCACCCACCTTTGGTCTGGTTGCACCTGAGATTCAGGGTGAGTCTCAATGCAACACCCCACTCCTGTTGACTTGTGACTCTCTGTTTTTTTTTTTTGTTTTTTTTTTAATAAGATTGATTTTTTTAAAAAAATCACTTAGGCGTTTGGCCATTTAGAGTCATTAATGATTAATTTAATCTACCTTCTTATTTATTAATAAGCTTATATGCTCTTAAGAAGTCTTTCATTTTCCCTTGATATTCTTGCAAAAAAATCTTTTTTATTGACCCTAATGCTTTGACTGACATTTACTCTCATGTTTTGCTATATTTACCTTCTCCCTGAATATTACATGATCCCATATTCACATTGCCACATTGGTTTGTTCACCTTCCTTTTATAAACAATAAAATATTACTTTAAAAATTACTTTTAATTACAAACATACTACAAAGGAAAAAAAAAGAAAGAGAGAAAAAGATGCACTTTGAAGGAAAAGATCTTCAGGGGCATAGGGAAGAGCAGAATTGTTTAACTGTCTTCCTACTTGGGTAACCCATCAATAACATAGAGCTATAAGCGAAAGGAAGCATAACCTTCCAGGTTAACCAGGAAACCAGGATAAGCAGTTGGCCTGAGGTAGGCATTACTATTGGCCACAAGAGCTCATCTGGCTAACTGCAGAACCAGTTGCAGATAACTTCATTGCATCTCAGAAGAGCTTCGCTCTAGTGAGTACGTATTGAGGCTGTCTGTTCAATTAAGAGGTACCCTAAGCAGCACCTGGAGTAAGAAAATGATTTTTTATTTTGTGCATATTCATGCTTCCTTGTTATGTAAAAGGTTGAAAAATTACATTATAATTATTACAGTGTTATCTAAATTCTGCATCAACCTCCATTATCCACCCAACAAGGTGATTGCTGACCTACCTGCAGCCTGGGTGGCAAACAGCAGATGTGGGAGAACAGCAGGAGGTAGAATAAGGCTTATGCTCATCAGGCTTGTTTTGAGGAAGTAGAAATTTTAAAGAACTCAGCTGAGCTGAGACATACACAACTGAATCAAGGAAAGATGTTTCCGGTTACTGAAGTTTCATTCATGCTTCATTCTTCAAGAGTGTCATAGATGAACAGGCAGCATCTTTTAACACATAAAATGTGTAATCATTGTGATTTTTAAAACCTCACAGGTTTTATAGTTTATCAACTATAAAAATAATAAAAGCAACATTAAATTCATGCAGATTTCAGCTCTGCAGGTGTAGAAGTCTGCTGCCTCCAGGAATTAAGATACAATTTCCACAGTAGTTCTTTGAAGTGAATTCTTATATCTTGACTATTTTGGTCACTGAACTCACACTTTCATGTAAGATTACTGTTTTTTTCTTCCTAAAGAATATATTTTTTCAAGGTATTCTCACAAAACATTGCTTTCACACAAATAAGACTAAAATTATTAACTTCAGCATTGAACTTCAAATGCACTAAGGAGCAAAAAACACTTTCATGAAAGTCATACTCTTGGTTTAGTTTTGTTTTGAAATTATATACATATACAAATGCACATATATAGATCATGTAAGTACATTCATATTAATTTCATTCAATATATTCGCATTATCTTTAATTTAAACAGTTTCAGGATCTTTATGTAATCCCTTAGTGCATCATGAGGCCTTATGGTCCCTGATTGCCCTTACCTGGGACATCCAAGGATAATACTGCTATGTAAACCTTGGGAAAAAAAAAAGAGCAAAAAAAGAACATAACATTTTATGTGTAGAAACAGGGGCAGAAAATGTATTCACATGCTGTATTCACATACAGCTTCTGAGTTATAGCTCTTCTAAAATATAATCATACTAGAAAAAAAGTCTAATTTCTAGAAACAGGACTATCATAACAGCATTGCAAAAAAAAAACCACAAGTCATTCTTTAGCTAAGCAGGCCTAATATGAAAGGGCAGGGAGAGACACTTTGCTGCTGCATGCCATCTTGGCCTGAAAGCTAGACTTGAAATTTGACTGTCAGCAGATCAACAACTAAACTCATAAAAAGAAAATACCCATTAACCTAAGAACAGACAAAAAACAAACAAAGAAACAAAAACAAAGAAACAAACTATTAAAAAAACAGCATTGAATAACAGTCATCCTATGTTGATAAAAATATTTCAGGACTACCTGATGCTGTTCCATGCTTCCAATGATTCCAAAGCTTCCATGGATGTTCTACAAGATCAGCTGTTCTTTCAAAAATAGCTTTTCTGAGTATTTTCTTTCTAGCTATAGCTAGTATTATAAAAATGCTAACTAAATAAAAAAGAGATAAAAAAGAGATAGGGATATTTGATTTTTTGCTCCCAGAGCCTATATATCAAGTAAATATTAACAAAAGTATACCAAGTTTATGTTCCTGAGTTTCATTCTTAAACAATTTTGAGAATGGTAATATACCTATATGAATGGTAATATACTTATATGAAATCTCTGTGAGTGATGAGAACTACCTAAATATGCAAGTATTTAGTTAGTCTGTAATTATTTTATTGATACTTCTTGGCATTCAGGAGAAACGCCAGAGGTCCTACTCTACTCAGCTAGATTCCCTCGTAGAGTCCGCATTGCTCCGGAGCTGCAGTGCCTTGTAGGCAAGCAGGCAGGGATGGGACAACTTGTTGTATCCTGTGTCCTCTTGGTGGGGCTTCAAAGCTTTATTTTGTTCTTTCCCATGTGGGCATTAAATATTCATTTTTGATGGTACTATGTCTCACTTCTCTTCAAAGACTTTTATTTTGTGTATTTTGCCTAAAATTTTCATCAAAAGCATGTGGTAATTTTAGCAGAAAGATACAGTCACTAATGGAAACAACTTCATTTTTCATATTGCTACATGAGGACAAGAACAGGAAATGTAAATTCTTTTCCCACCAATAAGCAGGCTGCTGTCATGAGGAGACATGAAAGCAGTATAATATAGCTGTGTTGCAGAAGGATAGGAAGAAATTATGGCTAAGAGATGTGTTTAGTTGTAGAAAAGCAATGTTAGCACAATGAAAAAATACAGAATAAAGAATTTTAAATTAGTACTGCATCTGCAGACCATAAATTATCTGTGTTCTTACAGTTTTCCTTCAAAAAACAAAATATTGGTACTCTTTTTAGGGAGATGCAAAGCTTCACTGTTTATCCTGTGACTTCACGCTTATGCTCTTTTCAACCCGCCTTCCTGTCCTGATATCATAGAAATTTACTCCTATTGTGGAAGGTGCCTGTGTCACTGTCAGGATTGAGTATCACAACTGATGCTACAGTTTCTGGGGGCTGCAAACCATATGGCTTGATGTTTTTCTGGCTTGGACCATGCTATAATGTTTTTCATTATACATTGAGGATGAACTTGTTAACTCCTCCTGAATTCTCTAAGGAAGTCCTTCTTAGCTTAATAATGCATTTTACTGAACAAGTGCTGACTCTTCATTTCCTATTATTGGCAGGTCAGCAACAGATTTCCTTCTCAGAAAATAGCAGGATATCTGAGAAGCTGCACACGCTCCATACTGATCTGTTGGAGTGAAGAAGCTGTCAAAAGCTGCAAGCATTGCAAATTGTCAGCAGTGTTCCTGCTGTTGAATTGCTAGCATGGTTTGCTTGCATTTCAAGAGCTATGTAGAAATGCAGTCACTAGAGGAGCTCCTGAACTTCCACATGGGGCACCTGAAGGAAAATCCTACTGGCTAGGTATTACACAGGTTTCTGGAATTTTTATGAATATTTTATCTGAAATAAAAGTGGGGTTTGTATTAATTGTATTTAAATACAAGTTTACCTACTCTCACATACTCCAAAATTGGCTTTTAGTGTGATATACTAACTCAAAGGTTTATGTTATTTCTTTTTATCTTGATGCAAGTATTATCTCAAATCATGGCTGAATCCATTTCAGAAAGAAATTTCTGTGTACCATTATAGATACTTTCATATTTGTATGCCTACAGGAGACTCAAAGAAATTAGCAGATATTCTGTTAAGATATTGAGCCTATTTAATTCCCAGATTAACTACAAAAATTGAATTATGAGTTAGTTTGTTTCTAGAGTTTCCAGATTTTTAGAAGAAACATATGCCTAACTTTATCAAAATGGAAAATAATAACATTCTAAATTCAAAGAAAAATGCCAAGACCCACCCATGGTGGGAGCAAGAAAATTGGGAATACTTGAAAAGAAAATAGAAATTCTTATTCTTTCTCATTCCTCTTTTATAATAAAATTGCTTTTCATTGTATGATATTACTGGCAAGATATACGAAATAATATGACAGAAACAGACATGTAAAAAGGTAAAAATAATGTATTTAAAGGTTGTATCTTGATTAGAGATGATGAAAATTTTCAAATTAAAAACACACTGAGTTTAAAAAAATGCAAGGAACTCTTCTATGCAAATTATAGAATAAATATAATATAAAATATGCTAGCACATCTGAGTGCAGAACAACATGTATAGAAACAGGCATGGGTCACTTTGGTTTTGAATAGCTGTTTTGAATAGCTGCATTTCTCAGGGAAAGTTTTAAATGCCCACTGCAGAAAACACTCTCGCACATCAATATTCCTATATCTAAACTTTTCCTTCTAACAGTTTCCTATTTTCTGTAAGTAAAGCAATTCAGAAAGTATAATTTTGTGTTTTACAAAACTTTTCTACTAAACTTTTCAAAATATTCCAAATGAAATAAATGCATTAGATGAAACTTGGATATTTGTCAAATCTATATGTTTGCAAAAATGTGAAATCGTAAGACAGTAATGTTTGTTTCTTACAAAATAGGTCACATCTGAGTACTGAAAATCTTAGGACGACAAAAATTTCTTTCTTGTCACTGAACAAATTTAAGTCAGTCAAGTGGACAGGTTTTTGAAAGCTGTCTTCATTTCTTTCATTGCTTTCTCCAAATACGGCTTCAGTCACCAGCATGTGATATGCTGCAATAGGAAGATTTTGGCAGCTTAGGGAGCTGTCTCAGCAGAGACTTGACATTTGTAAAAAAAATAATTTGTCCCCAGGTTCTGAGAGTTTGGGGTAGAGTTTGAAGCCCTGATTTTGGAAAGCACAGTATTTCATACCTAACTGGTGACCTCTTGGGACTGATAGGTTTCATGGACTGAGGTCTTGGTAGGTGAGATTGAGAAGACTTCCAGGTTTGTCAAGTTTCTGACAGATTCCACCTAGTTATAGTTTTCTGTTCTCTGAATGACTGGAAAGAAACTATTAATTTAAATTAGCAAAGTAAGAAATTGCACTGAACCCTGCTTAAGTGCAACGATAAACTGTACTGTATACTTGCCAGAATTTTTTAGACTTAGTGCTGTTAGCTATTGTATGCCTCAGCTTGAAAATTGTACAGAAAATGCCTTCAGGGACTACATATCCCTCATCTGAAACTCACTGTAGTTTTTAATTAAGATAGTTATATAAGTTCTTAGTAGTTGTGTCCTATGAGCAGTGTGGGCAAGAGAGTACAAACTCTTCACAGAATCCAGGGGATAACCTCCACACCTAGGAAAGACTGCAATGCTCTGCAGACAACATACTCAAGGATTATGTCAGATCAAAGGCCAAAGACAACTAGAAAAGAGTGATGAAACAAAGGACTGTAGAGCAGGATTTGAATTAATAAAATCAGTCATAAAATATGTCTACTCTGCATAGGTGCAAGTAACTGAGAACCTAAGAACACTCTCAGTATAATGTATGTAGGTATCAATGAAGTTACTGAACCTTAGCACGTGCAAATGTATGATTAATATGCAAAAAGTTAGGATAGACTTGCAGCCAAACACTTAAAAACAGACCATGACTTATATGAGTTCCAGAATCATCTCAGAATATTGATGACATTTTTCCACATGGCAAAAGGATGCATGTAAAGAATGAAGATGTGGTGACAGACTTTAAATTAACTTTTACTCCTCAAGCAAGGAATATGGGAATCACTGTGATTCATTTGCCAAAAGCTTCAGCCAGTTTCTTGGCTATTGTGGAAAATGGAATATAAAGAATTACTGTGAAAAAGATAACTGAGCTAATAACATCATTTCATGGAATAAAAGATTACGTTTGAAATATTGCATACAAAGAATACTGTCCCTTCACATCTC
Organism: Crypturellus soui; assembly: GCA_032275445.1. Classification (NCBI taxonomy): domain Eukaryota; kingdom Metazoa; phylum Chordata; class Aves; order Tinamiformes; family Tinamidae; genus Crypturellus; species Crypturellus soui. The sequence goes on along the minus strand of JAUBNY010000458.1, from coordinate 9,788 downwards.
TGAAGGGACATGGTAAGTTGGAAAAGAGTAGAGAGGAGGGCAATAATGTACAAATATAGAATAGCAGCCAACACAGTGACTAAATAGACTGGAAATCTTCAGACCCGAACAGATGAACTAGACAGAGGTGGAAATGAACAGAGTTATAAAAAATCATGAAGAAGATAAACAATGAGGTCCCCATGGAACATGTTTAAAGTAATAGAAACTAACTATTTTCATATAGTACATAATGGGACCTTATTCTTACAGGATACTGTGAAAACTGAAGCAAATGAGTTTCAAAAGCTCTTAGATAAACTCAGGGAGAAAAGATGTAGCAGGGAAAATCTCTGGGTGCTGCTTATGGCTCATTTATTAGATGGCCTGATGCTACAATATAGGAAGGACTTCAGAATAATTTTGCTTCTCATACTCTTTTTCCAAGCATAAAAGAACAGACAGGTTACAAGTCTCAGTATATTTTTGGTCAGACTCCCTAGAACAGCACTGATGTGATTTCATTTTCATGTCAATTTTTTTTTTTTTTTGCAATTCATTTCAACACCAGTTTTAGTAGTAGATTACAGACATTCCATGACTGGTAGGAAGGATCAGCAGAACAGGGATAATAGTTTTGCAACACAAACACCAAAAATGTTACCAGCAAGTGACAAATGATCCTTTTTCCCTCCAAGAAATCTAGAAATCTCCATAAAAGGTTATTTCCAGCAATCTACTTACACATTAAACATAAAAACTGAAAACAAATCAAAAGCTAATTATTTTCATGGTCACAGTATATTTCTTCCTTTTTTTCAACTGCAAATAAACTATAACAATCTAAATAAGTCAGATAGATAGATCTTACTGTCTAGCAATTCAAATCTAGTTAAATAATCTTTTATTAATTATATTTTGCATTAATCTGTATTTCTGTAGCTTTTCAGTCTCAGTGTGTAAATGTCTGCTGTCTTGCAGGAGACAGGATTGCTCAGCACTGGACGTTCCCTTCAAATGAAAACTGGATATGAGCTGTGTTAGGATGTAAAGGACAACTTGTTAATAAGCCTCCTGTTTTGCACATTGCTAAGATTTTTTTGTACTAGCATAGTCACAAACTCTTACTGGAAGTTCTCACAATTATTCATAGTGATGTGATTTTTTCTACTATTCAGGGGTACTGAACAAAAGTTCTTGTTTATCCAAAGAATTCCACGCTCAATAGAAAGTCTCAAGAACAAAAGAATAAAATACTCTGGCCTGACATAGTTCAAAAGATGGAAAGAAATGCTCAGGGGTTCTGCAATATTACAAGGATGTCTTTGCTGATCTACACGAAGCATGACAGGCATAATCCTTGCTTCGACAGGAAAGATTAGCAAAAATCCTACCACAAAGACATGCAAAATACCAAGCTATGCTGCTATTACAACATCGCCTTTTAATATGCAAGCAACTATATTTCAAAGGAGTAAATAACTCAATATCACTAGCAGGAAACTATTGCATTTCTTGAAATATAGCATCATCCTTTCCCAATATGGTCTGTAGAACAGAATAATAATAACATAGTATATGTAATGAAATCTAAGGAATGGACTGAAATTCAGAAAAATAAAAAAAGGTTTTGTTCTTTAATTCTCCACCTGACGATGTGTGGAACTTTAAGGAAATCACTTTACTGCTTTGTGTTTCTGCTTTCTTGTTTGTTCACACTGTGAACCTTTTATGATTGAAAATCTCCTTAGTATTTGTCTATACAAAACCAAGAGCAAGGGAATCTTTGAGAAAAAAAATACTTTGAAGTGACCTAGTATCCATTTTAGACCTTCATAATGAGCCATGCCATTTATCTTCCAGCACTGCCTACTAACAGGTCTAGATACTGTTTTAGATGCTCCCCCAGTCATGCTAAAAGTTTTCTGGATAGCAAATTTTGATATTCTAAGTCACAAGTGTCCTAAGACAAGATTACAGCTAGCTATTTCTTTCTTAAGTAATTCAGTGATAATTCAAATGACTCCACTCTTTCACTTAAAAGGTTGAAAGAACCCCAGAAGTTAACCATGGTCTGGGCTGCCACTGCCTACATCAACAGCCAAGGAAAGACAAGATAGACATCGTTTTGAATAATAAGCCCGTTGTTAGACCATTTTTCTAGAAGACAATTGTAATATCAGGTGGATGACCTAATGGCTGATTCACACACAACACTGATTAAGGGAAATCTTCAACCACTAAGTTCAAAGGGAGAAAACTAGAACTGCAATTTAATTTCTCTTCAAAGACAGATGTAAAACACCTGTGTACTCCATGGAAAGAAAGTGATGCATAGGTATGAGTCAGGAACTTACTTGCTTGTTCTGCCTCTGGCTTCGTGATTTCTTTGCTGTTGCATGATATTTTGCAAGCTATTACTACAGTAATTCTTCCATTCAAACTAGAATAAAGTAGTTAGCAGTAATACATCTCTAAAATAGACTTTCCTTTTTTGGCATTGGATTTAAATTTTAGATATTCACATATTCATTTCAAATCAAAATTAATTACATATTATTATAGAACTTAATGATTGCTCATGACAAAAGATAAAATGAATTTAATAAACAAAACCCCAGTAAATTAAAATTTACAACATGCACAAAGCACAGTGATAACTGCTTATTTGCTGGAAGAGAGAAAGAAAAAGAATTATCTTTTTAGCATTAATGGAATAAAACAAATCATATGTAAATGTTGTATCTAATTCAGATAAATATAATTGAACACTTAATATTTAAAGAATGTTGCAAAAAGTATCAATCAAAGCAAAATCATGCAAAACACAGTCTAAGAATATAATTATACAACAAAACCTTCTATAAAGCCTTGTATATTGTCATGATAGTTCACGTAAAAGCTAGGTAAGGAAGGCCAAAGTTAATCTTAGCAGTAAAAATTAAAATCTGCATATATAAAATCAAGGTTTCCCTTCACAGTGTTCAATGTTCCTATATTCAGTTTCCTCAGTTGGAACAAGTGACTTAAAGGTGATTGAGAGACACCAGGCAAAGTAAGCTCATTAATCATAGTTCCAGTCAGTGCAGAGATCAGAATAACATTTCCAAGATCACTGATACTCTGGTCTGAACTGTGTCTGGAAACTTCGTTTAATTACGTTCAGCTCTACTACCTTTCCTTCTTGCATTGTTTTACATTGGTCTATGAATTAGGCTTCAATTCAACTCAGGATTTAGATATAGGTTTATGTATATCGCTTCCCAGGAATGGATTTAAGCATATGGTTAAGTGCTTGCTGTGTCATCCAATAATCTTTACAAACCTAAACTATTGTGTCATTTTTATGACAAGCTCTTCTACATATTTCCAAAGTCACAAATAATAACAACTTGTTTCATTGTTATCACTGATTATTTAGCATTCCTAATCAAGATGATATACATATCTAATTGTTAGATTTCTTCAAAACTCTAACAGGACAAAAACATATAAATGTGCAGCTCTCCACTTGAACTAAGAGGCTCTCTCCTTTCACACTTAGCTCTCTTTAGGACTGAGCCTAAAAAGATTCAAAGACAAATCACGGGTGGCTTCTTTTGACATATTTTATTTTAGTAGTATTATTGTTTGACCAAAAAGATGCTTAAAAATAAACCAAGTCAAACAAATGTGCCCCAAATTAGCAGCAAATGTAGCCCAACTCCATTTACCTTAAGTCACAAATTAAATGGACTGTTTTGACTCTTGCCATTATGATTAGTTGTCAAAGTAGAAAGAAATTAAAACATGATTGAGATATTACTAAAAGAGCTAAGTAAACAATACAGAAAAATTCTCTCTTCAGAAGTTCTCATACTTTTTAGCAAAATTTACTGTTTTTAATAGTATTTTAAATGCCCGTCTTCTCTTGTCGGAAGACATTAGGCAGAAATTTCCCCAAAAACAAGCATACATAATGCACATTTCCCCAGAATCCATTCTACACATCTGCCACTAATTGGAGGGACATTATTCCAATGCTGTTCCATCTCCTGGAATTTTTCCGGTTTCTGCCGAAATGCTGTGTAGGTCTGTCCCTTGCCTATAGCTTGCTATCTCCTGGTATTACTTGGAACTGAATCCTGGGCTTCCCTTTCCAAACAAAATTCTTGCATTACAGTGAAATCAGATGTGGACCTATATCTACATTGCATTTGGCCATGATATTCGTATGTCCAGCTGTGTAATGGCTCAGCTTCATGGTGAAGAATGAAAAACACTCCCTTCAGTGTAAGTCGGGTAAGGGGTCAGAGAACTCTTCTAAGAGGTAAAGATAATTAACTGAAAATGTGGATATACTTGACCTCATCCAACTTAGGGGCTTCTCAGATAAAAAATTGTTAGAATTCATATGTCCCTACCTTAGCCTGTAAAAAGACAGTAATAGCAGGGCTCTTAGTATTTTCCTAGAACAGGTACTGTTCTTCCTGCCAGACTAAATTTAGGCTAACAAGTGATTTTCAAGCTAAATCAGAAGATACTTAGTGAATAAGAAGTTCCATAATGTTGCAAAGTAGGCAGACTTAGCTGCTGTGTGAGATTTAAGAAGATTTTAGGTGCTTAAAAAGGTGATAAGGTGATTAGGTGATAAAAAAGGATTTGGCAGATTGGAATACACCTGAATCTTGTGGAACATTGTATTTAGGAATGTTCTACAAAACCCAGAAAATTCTGCTATCACTGAACTTCCTGTGCAGTTAATAGACTGTACCTTACTCTACTGTTATTGAAGCATTTAATCTGAGTAAATTTGTACCTAAAATAAAGGATTTTTATGTGAGGGACTGAAAATTAGGTTTCTGTGACTGTTTTGAGCTTCATCTTTGTAAGCCTGATTTACTGCAGATGATGGGATGGGATATGAAGATATTTCATGGTTTTTGTCACTAAACAGTTAAATAAAACCAATTAGAGTCATTGTGAATCATTGTACTGAATATTGTGCAGGAAATGAAACCGTCCATAAGATGAGAAAAAGTAGAATACTGATGCACAACCCGTGCACAGATTGAGCTCCTGAGTGTGATACTGCTAAGTATTTGTGAGATAATGTGTGTCTATCATACTTGTTTCCTGGTATTCAAAATTAAAGATATAAAGATAATGCACACCTGGCAATCAAGAAATATCATTAACGAATACAGGGTGAAAACAATGCAAAGTCAAAAAAAATTCTTTAAAATGGAAAAGAACCTCTAAAGATTATTGCCGGTGGGATAAAAATTACAATAGCTCAGTTTTGATAGGCAAAGCATAATTATGTAGAGGTGTGTAATGTTTTATCCATTATATTAGCCATATTTTATATTCTGCTATCATTTCATTTCATTTCCTAATATAATTGACTCCTCTTAAACAATAGCTCCTGTCACTTTGTGCTTTCCTGGAACAGACCTTAAAATGAGACTAAAGTGACTCAGATAAGAAGAGTCTGCTACATGAAGGTCAAACAACTTTTGACCAAGTCAGCATCAGAAGTGAATTTGCCTTTAGGATGTTTTACATCCCAACCCATACTATCCTAGAGCTAGAGATAATGGCAGAGCACTGAGGATAAAATGGACATGACAATAGGAACAAGTTTTACTATTTTCTTTGTATTTAGTTTGTAGCCACTTGTTTTCTGTATAATGATGACCTAGTTTGAACCTAACACACAGGAAACAGAAGTAATAGGCCTGGTTAAACTCTAAGCTTGTCTTATGACATTTCTGGTCAATGAAACAGGACCATCGAGTCTGATGAAAATATACTTAAAGTATATGATGCAGTGATAGCTTCATAAACTATATATAGACATAAACATTCTTACGCAAATGCTTAGATAGTATTCCTAATTTTTTAAAGTCAAATTACCATAATTTTGTGTATTACAGATATTAACGATGATGCTGTCACACCATCTATAGTGTACTGTAGTGACTGTTTTATGCACTAAAAACGATCCTTACAACAACCCTTGATAACAAACAAGCAGACAGATGTGCACAGTATATTTAACAGTCCTAGGAAGCTACTTTGAAATAAAACATTACCATTGCTTTTCCCCACAGAATACGCTTATTTATAGATGGCTAATTAGAAAAAGAGGATATTCAATTAATACTGAAAGACAGCTACAAATATCTACACGCCTTTATCATTCATACTATATTATATCCCTTCCATACAGCAATACACTTCATATATTACACAAATATGCCACAAGGATTGGTATCCACACTGGAGAGAATAATTTCCTAAAGAACTTTGCAAATTGTGACAAATACTAAAGCAGAAATTAACTTGTTATTCAGAATAATTAACACTACAGTGAAAAAAAAAATTCAATTTGGATGCAATTTTTTTTTAATTTCAAAGTGTTATCATAAAAGATCATCTAAGCAGCATAACATATATGCATACACACACCTACACACATATGTATGCTAGTATAAAATATATCTGCAACTGGTTCATTTTTTCCAGTGGGGGAAAAAATAAAAAGTATTCATTTCCCTATGTCCTTCTGATCAAGTAGTGATTGGGCAGCTTTTCATATGTGGCTTTTTGGAAGAACAGAAGTTTTACAGAATCCCAGCATGGTTGAGGTTGGAAGGGACCTCTGGAGATCATCCAGTCCAACCCCCCTGCTCCAGCAGGGACACCCAGAGCACGTGGCACAGGGCGGCATCCAGGCGGGTTTGGAAGAT
>JAUBNY010000457.1:203311-217512 GCA_032275445.1 Crypturellus soui | reverse complement strand
GCAGCTACAAAAAGTGCTTAAATAAGTCTCTGTAGACTGCAGGATACAACTGCTAAAGCTCATATGTTGTTGTAGAATGAACAAATGCTGCATGCATACAGTTAAATGTTCCCAATCATCTTAGCATTCTTCTTTTTAAAACTAGAGCCCAGCTTCCTAAAACTCCAGCAACACCTAAGATATGAGTCGTCAGTTGTGGCTCATAATTACATTAAATTGGGCAAAAGTCAGGAGAATAAATATAGTATATACATTTGGAATATTATATATTGCTTGGATGCAAGGAATTATGAAATCATAATCAGCAACCATCATCATACGCAGCAATGTGTAGCTTGAGGGTAATCAAAAGGAACTTTAGGGAATTGGGGAAGACAATCAGGAACTCAGGCACACAGGTCATATTCTCTTCCATTCTTCCCAGTGCTGGCAGCAATACAGAAAGAAATAGGAGGATATTGTCCATCAACATGTGGTTCTGTGGCTGGTGCCATTGCCACAACATTGGTTTCTCGAGCAACAGGGAGCCTTACATGGCAGCAGGCATGATGACATCTAATAGGATCCATATAGCTCAAAGGGGAAGAGAGCCCTGGGTCATGAACTACCAGGGCTCATCAAAAAATCTTTAAACTAGATTTGAAGGAGAAGGTGAGTTCATCGCAGAAGCAGGCTGTGGGGTAGACAATGGCCTGTCATGCCACTCACAGCCGCCTGACTCCATAGTCTGCATAGGGTGCCCTGAAGAAATGGGTAAATGAGAGAATTTCTGACGGTCTGCATAGTCAAGGTGCTGCTATCTCAGCTAAAATTGGAGGCACATTAGGAGCCCAACTCAAATGTCTGTATATAAACACACGCAGCATGAGGAATAAACAAGGGGAACTGGAGATGAGTGGGCAATTGCAGGGCCATGATCTCATCGCAGTTACTGACACATGGTGGGACAGCTCTCATGACTGGAACATGGCTATGGATGGCTTTAGGGTTTTCAGGAAGGATAGGCTAGGTCAAACACCCAGGAGGGAGGAAGAGGATGAGGAAGGCAGGACCCTCAGACTGAAGGCTGGGACCCTCCTACTGGTATGCGTGCACCCAGGAGGGAGGGTTGCGCAACTAAAGGTGGAGTTTGTCCGCCCTCCAGTCTGTCTCCTGGGTTGTACTGACCCTGCATGTCAGGATGCACCGGGCATAAAGAGGACAGTGCAGAGAGAGGTAGGGGAAGGAGAAACAGGAAGGGCTTCTATAAATACATCAGCAACAAGAGAAAGACTAGGGAAACTGTTACTCCACTGCTGAATGGAAAGGGTGCCTTGGTGACAGAGGATGCAGAGAAGGCAGAGTTACTAAATGCCTTCTTTGCTTCTGTCTTTACTGCTAAGGCTAATCCCCATGAACTACTGAGCCCAGAGGCAAGAGAGAGAACCAGGAGAGAGGAAGACTGTTGGTTAAGGAGGATTGGGTTAGGGATTATTTAGGCAAACTGGACACCCATCTATGGGCCCAGATAGAATGCATCCAAGAATGCTGAGGGAACTGGTGGGGTTTATTGCTCAGCTGTTCTCCATCATCTTTGAGAGGTCATGGAGGGCAGGGGAAGTGCCTGAGGACTGGAAGAAACCAATGTCACAACAGCCTTCAAAAAGGGCAAGAGGGAGGACCCGGGAGACTGCAGGCTGGTCAGCCTCACCTCCATCCCTGGAAATGTGATGGAGCAGCTTATCCTGGAGACCATATCTAGATATGTGAAAGTGATCAAGAGTAGTCAGCATGGATTCACCAAAGGGAAGTCATGTTTGACAAACGTGATAGCCTTTTATGATGAGGTGACTGGATGAATGGACGATGGGAGAGTGGATGTTGTCTACCTTAACTTCAGCAAGGCTTTTGACAGTCTTCCACAACATCCTCGTAGGAAAGCTCCGGAAGTGTGGACTGGATGAATGAACAGTGAAGTAGATTGAGGACTTGCTGGATGGCAGACCCCAGAGGCGGTGATAAATGAGGCTGAGTCTGGTTGGAGGCCTGTGGCCAGTGGTGTCCCACAAGGGTCAGTACTGGGCCCGGTGCTTTTCAACTTGTTCATCAATGACTTGGACAAGGGCGCTAAGTGCACCCTGAGCAAGTTTGGAGACAATACCAAACTGGGAGGAGTGGCCAACACTCACGAGCGCTGTGCTGCCATTCAGAGAGACCTAGACAGGATGGAGAGTTGGGCATAGAGGAACCTTATGAGGTTAAACAAGGACAAGTGCAGGGTCCTGCAACTGGGGAGGAATAACTCCAGGCAGCAGTACAGATTAGAGATTGATCTGCTGGAAAGCAGCTCTGCAGAGAGGGATTTGGGAGTCCTGGTTGACAACAAGTTAACCATGAAGGAGCAATGTGCCTTCATGGCAAAGAAGGTCAATGAGATCCTTGTCTGCATCAGGAAGAGTGTTGGCCAGCAGGTTGATGGATCCTGCCCCTCTCCTCAGCAGCACCTGGAGTATTGTGTGCGGTTCTGGGCACACCAGTAAAAGAGGGATGTGGAACTTCTAGAGAAAGTCCAGAGTAGAGCTATGAAGATGATGAAGGGACTAGATCATCTATCTTATAAGGAAAGACTAAGCGAGCTGGGCCTGTTTAGGCTGGAGAAGATTGAGAGAGGATCTTGTCAACATGCAAAAATCACAGAATCACAGAGTCACAGAACAATTGAGGTTGCAAGGGACCTCTAGAGATTAGCTAGTCCAACCTCTCTGCTCAAGCTGGGACACCTAGAGTACGTGCCACAGGGTGGCATCCTGGCAGGTTGTGAAGATCTCCAAAGTAGGAGACTCCACAACCTCTCTGGGCAGCCTGTTCCAGTGCTATACTTGACAGAGACAGGACAAGGGGTAATGGGTACAAATGGAAACACAAGAAGGTTCATATGCATATAAGGAAGAACTTTACTGTTAGGGTGACAGAGCTCTGGAACAGGTTGCCCAGAGAGGTTGTGGAGCCTCCTTTCTTGGAGATCTTCAAAATCCACTTGGATTCAATCCAGTGCAACGTGCATAAATAGCTTAGGAGCCCTTTGGTGCTCATAAGAGCCCTTCAGAGCTCTCATTGATATCTGAATCTGAATGCCTAGCAGTTACCCTGAGAGGGATGGGAGGTCTCATGCAGGCCACATGCTCCAAAGCTGCTGCTATGCCACTAGGGGCATCACCTTCCCATGTTCAGCTTGACATAAGAGTTTGAGCCACAGATAGCAAGGACAGATGGAGATGGTTCAGATGGTGAGATGGTTCTGATGATGAGATGGTTCTTCTCAATGACTTCAGGAAGGGAGGAAACCTTGGGTAGAAGGAGAGTCCTTTTGCAGATCAACACCAGGCTGCATGGTTGGTGCTGCAGGCAGGGCTTTGGCTTCTCTCATCCCTGCTTGAGTGGGGCTATACTTGAGATGACCAAGTGGGGAATAACTGCCTCTGTCAACAGGCTTGCTATCCTAAGTCAGGTATCCTTGCTATCCAACTTTAAAGTTGGTAAGGGGAGAGGGACATTCTCCTTAACCTGAATAGACTTAAGGGCACAAGGGGCATAACAGATTTGTGTGGCAGGCAGCATGAGAGGAGAGGCTCTGCTACTTCTCCTGTGAAAGCTGCACCAAAGACCCATACCCGTACCCATACAAAGACCTTCCATCTAAAAGACCTGTACACAAGGAACAGAGCATGGGAAAAAAAGTGGGAGACCGTACAAGTCCTCACAAAGTTGCAGACCTGCGATTTCTCTGTGCTTTGGAAGACAGCTTGGTTTAGCTCTTGTGACTGCAGTACTTCAGTGGAGGGATCACAACTTGCCTGCACCTGGATGCCTCAATCAGGCTAGAGGTTCACTGTCATTCCCTGTTGGCCCCTTCAGCTCATTAACAGAGAATTAGACATGCACACACATACACAAACATGCACATGCAGGGAAAAGCTGTTCTAGCTGTGGGCAGGGTAATGCAGCAGGGATTGCAGCTGTGGCAAAAGCCGGGATGCAAATGCCCTGGCAGGGCTCTGAGCCCAGAAAGAAATATTGGCCAGGAGTTAATGCCTGGCCTATGCTGGGCACACGCCACTTTTCCGTGTCCCATGAGACAAAGATGCACCCCATGGCGTGCCATAAGGGAAAGGAAAGGTCCCTCTGGGAAACACAGACTTCCTTGGTTTGCTTTGGGGGCCTTTCTCTTGAAACTGAATTGCTGCTTCTGTAGTGGTGGTTTCACAACCTGCTGGAGCACATCTGCTATTCCTGCACTTTTTACAAAATTGTAAAAATTAGACTGCTCTTACTTCCTATAATTTACAGCCTGTCATTTCATTGAGGGCTATGTTGTTTTTCTTGCAATGTTGCAATGTGCCCTGCAGAGGGCAGCACACACTAGAGATCCCTGCTTTACTTCTCCCTCCTCGTTTCTTTTGCAGGAAACACGCTTTCTTCTGGTACTGGCTCTTCAGCATTAGCTCCTTCTTGAATTTATCCAGGATAGCCACGGTTTGCTTGGCATCAGCTGTATCCTTCCTCTAAGAGCTGAGGCTCTGCTTTATACTGAAATGTAAGCAAGAAGGAGAACCTAGAGTCTTGCTCTAAATGTTATCCCTACACACTGCTCCACCCTGCACATCGTCTAGGAAGTGCCTGGCGAAGTGTCAAGGGGCTGTGTGTGCCCTTCTGCTGACCAGAGCTCTCCAGTCAGTAGACTGAAGACACTGGGGCCACAGTCATGGTCCTCGGAGTGGGGGCCAGCATGTGGCCATGTTCTGCTTAACCCAGGGGAACAGAGTGATCTGTCCCCATGCACTGTCCCTTCTGGTGAGAACCCATGTCCAGCCCTCATCCCAGGAGACGCCCCTTGAACCCAGTGAGTTCCCTGAACGCAGCACAAGAGTGCAACAGAGAGCTTGCATGAGATGCTTAATGTGCTGTGGAGACAGCATGCAGGACCTGCACCAAAGAACTCTGCTCCTGGAAGCAGAGCATCTTCCCTGGTTCTGGTGATGGATGGGAGAGTGAGGGGAAGAGGTCCTGGGCTGTCAACAAGGCTCTTTCTCCAGCTATTCCCACCTCCTGCCATGCTTCCAAGGGTGAAGGATGAACACCTGGGCATCCTGGCAGTTTTTTTTTTTTTTTTTCTTTTCAAAGTCTTCTTCCCCAGCCCAGCACAATCGAGAGGAAACGGAAATCACTTCCCCAAGATCTTGTGGAGTCACTCACTTCCCAAGGCTTCCTGCCATCCTGGGCTGCTCACTCAAGGACAGCAGTGCTCAGGCCCCACTTCTGCATGACATTCTCCACAGGCACAGGTGGGTTTCTGAGCAGAGCCTGAGCACAGTCAGCACTGATGGACACTGGCTCTGCAGTAGCTGCAGAGGTTTTTGTCAGCTGCCAGGGTCAGTGCCTGAAAGGGGCCAATGAAATGTGTCTGCCCCTGCCATTCCTGTGGGAAAAGAGAAGATCACACTGTTTTCTGACCTGTCCTGTCCATCTACCTCAGCCCACACCAGCAATGCCTTTTCCCCCTACAGTTTGAGGCACTGTCCTCAGAGGAAACACCACACGGACACCCAGGCTTGGATGCAATAGAACTTATTGAGTATAAAGAGGAAAATGTGGGTGTTCCAACAGGAGGTTGGCATACAGGGAGCACGAGGAGCAGCCAAGAATGTGCATCCTGTCACCAGAGCACAGTTTTCTCAGGGCATGTGTCTGCTGCACCCACAGAAGGAAAGGGTGCAGCAGAGGCAGCCTTGAGTGGCTTGAGGGGGTGTCATGGCCAGTGGAGCAGAAGCCAACACAGAAAAGGGAGAGAAGGGAAGACAAGTTAGCTCAGAAATTGCTTTTCCTAGAGGCCACGCTCGTTCCTTTGCAAGAGGACATGGGGATTCTCAGTAGACCAATGGCCTGCAAATAAGTCCTAGGACTATCATCAACTTGTGGATTCCTGGGGGTCCTTCTCCAATGCCATCATCAGTGGCTTTAGCAGGGGGGACACCTTCTGCACAATAGCGTCCTGAAAATTTGAAGAGGTCACGGCAGTCGGAATTGATGGGGACTCCCTCACAGCTGAGGATGAGGCCAAAAGCAGCGGACATGGAGGATCCCACGGTGGTGTTCTGCGGGAAGGAGCTGAAGATGGGTCCAGGCAGGGCAACCAGCATGGGAGGGGGATCAATGACGACAGTGGAGGCCTGGCACTGCCTGACACAGGGCTCATTGAAGCTGTCGGCCAGTGGGGTGGGGTCACAGGGCCATCATGGCACGCACGGTTCGCAGCAGGACATGTGTGGGCTCTCCTCACTATAAGAGGGCCATGGAGCTTCTAAAGAGGGTCAAGCGTAGGGCCACAAAGATCATTACGGGACTGGAGCATCTATCCTATGGGGAAAGACTAAGTGAGCTGGCCCGTTTAGCCTGGAGAAGAGAAGACTGAGAAGAGATCTGATCAACATGTACAAGTACCTTAGGGGTGAATGTAGGTAGGAAGAGGCCAAACTCTTCTCCATGGTGGCCAGTGATAGGATGAGGGGTAATGGGTGCAAGTTGAAACACTGGAAGTTCTGCCTCCACATGAGGAAGAACCTCTTTACTGTGAGGGTGCCAGAGCCCTGGAATAGGCTGCCCCGAGAAGCTGTGGATTCTCCTTCTCTGGAGATCTTCCAAACCAACTTGGATGCCACCCTGTGCCACATGATCTAGGCGTCCGTGCTGGAGCAGGGCGGAGTTGGACTGGATGATCTCTAGAGGATCTCTAGAGGTCCCTTCCAATCTTAACCATTCTGGGATTCTGTGATACTATTATAAGTAAACTGATCATATAATTGCCGTCTTTTTTGAAAACTTGCATCAATAAACAACTTATGCACAATCATGATGGTAAGAAACTAGCCTGTGCCTTATATCACGATATCTCAGCAATCAATAAGCAACAGGCCTTCACAGTAGTTTAACCCTGTTTTGGCAGTGTAAGACAGATCTCGAACTGCTCTTCATAAAACAGCTAGTATTTGTCATGCGTCCTGAGGGAACTAAGTGCCCTCTGTGGTCTGTGAAGATTAGGACCCAGGACTGAGGTTCCCGGCCTGCTTGAATTTTCTCTTTGCTGTGCATTAGTAAAAATGTAATCAAATCTATTTTTCCGGAACTGTTTCTATTTTATCAGTTTCAGTGACATGTCACAATGGTCTCCAGGCTATATATGTATTTAAGGGAATTTCCAGGTTCCATTACTAACTGTGCTTCTTTGGAATCCTTGATTTTTACTGTCTTCTGTAACTTCCATTACATATTTTTATCTACAGATAGAAATATTTTTTTACAGGTGATATGCTTATATTATGGGCCACAGATGGTATCTGGAAAGCCATCTCTGACTTTCCTGACTTTGACTTTCTCAGACTTTTTCTCTGACTTTGACTCTGACTCTACCATTCTGATGCTAAAGCTAGATCAGTTTAATCTTGCTTCCAATGTCAGAAATCTCTGACATCCATCTCATAAGAAATACCTGCTTTAGAATTTATCAGCCTTATCTTCAGCTCTCTGAAAGTCATTCTAGATGTATTACACAACAAATGGGGAGAGACAGTTTTCACAGTGATAATGATTATTACAAAATCATATAATGGTTGAGGTTGGAAGGCACCTCTGCAAAACTCCAACACCCCTGCTCAAGCAGGGTCGCCAGGATGTTGCCCAGGGTCATGTCCAGATGACTTCTGAGTATCTCCAAGGATCAAGATTCTCTTGGCAAAATGTTCCACCTGCTCCAGCACTCTGTCCCCTTCATGGGCCAGAAGTTTTCTTGCTTTCTTGCATAGACAATGATCGATAATTAAGTAGGCTGAGCTCTAGATGTGTGGGCAGTTTGTCCCTACTTCAGAGCAGGCACTGACATGTAGAGACTCAAAACTGCAACTCCCGCCTCTCCCTGCAGAAGACATGGCATGCGGCAGCTGACAAAACTGACAAGTTCCACTGAACCAGTTTTACAGACTTCCTGTAGTGTCCATAGGTTTAAGGTGTATTTCGATATGAATTTCATCACCTCTCAGAGGAGAGATCAAAAATCCAGTGGAAGAATCACATCCTTGGAAGAATCTGTGTTTTTTTGTTGGTCTTTTTTTGTTTGGTTGGTTTGCTTTTTCTATATGGAGAAACAGGTAAGAACATGCAAAAGCAGATAGGAGCCAGTACCATGGCTGAGAACAATTTCTGACTATTTCTGAATTTCTGATTAGAAAATTCTGCATTATTGATTGGAAAAGTCAAAAAACACTTTAGTGGCCTTTACTTGGGCTCCTTTAACTATTTACACTTACTCCAAATTGCTGTCTTTCCCATTCAACAGGCATAACTTGTGTCTAATTCACTTAAGAAAGATGGGGGTTGCACTGTCATTTTGTTTCATTCTTGCGGTATGTGTTACCTCTATCCCTGTGCAGCTCTTCATTTTTATACTTTTCTTTGTTCTGAGCTCCTTCGAGGGCAAGGCAAAGGGCTCATTCTGCTGTTAAAGTCTCGCCCTTCAGGACTCTTTCCCAGGGCTATTCCGACTGCCGCGGCCGGCGGCAGCCTCCGGCGGCGGCGCCGCACGGGCCAGCGGCGGGAGCTGCCTAGCCCCTTCCCCCCACCCCACCCCCGCGGGGGGGGTTTCATCGTGCGCATGCGCACGCGGCTGTACCAGGCGCACGCGCAGTAGCTGCAGCCATGCGGGTGCTGGTGGGTGAGTGGCCGGGGCCGGCACGGGGCTGCCTGCGCGGGGGCTGGTGCCTGAGGCTGCGGGGGGCAGAGAGGGGTCCCGCGGGGAGAGCGTCCCGCAGGGTGCTGGTGCGCGGGGTTGGACCTGGCAGTGTGGGGGGGGCGGGCTCTGTGCACGGCAGGGGCCCTTGTGTCGGGGCAGGACGGTGAGTTAGGAGTGCAAGGCGGGGGGAGTGTAGGAGTTAGCGGGGAACAACCCTCTGTGCCAGGGTTGGGGGTTGGCCTGACGGAGAGCAGCTCTGCGGAGAAGGACCTGGGTGTCCTGCTGGAGAGGCTGACCATGAGCCAGCAGTGTGCCTTTGTGGCCAGGAAGGCTGCTGATATCCTGGGCTGCCTCAGGAGGAGCCTTGCCAGCGGCTCAAAGACAGGATCCTCCCCCTCTATTCAGCTCTGCTGAGGCCACATAGCCACAGACACCCTGTGCCTGGTTCTGGGGTCCCCAGTACAAAAGAGACAGAACTGCTGGAGAGAGTCCAGCATAGGGCTGTGAAGATGAGTAGGGGATCGGCACACCTGAGGACAGGCTGAGGGAACTGGGCCTACTCAGCCAATAGAACAGAAGGCTGAGAGAAGATCTTACCAGTATACAGAAATATCTTCAGGGAGGGTGTAAAGAGGACAGGGACAGCCTGTTTTCAGTAGTGCAACAGGACAAGAGGCAACAGCCACAAACTGAAGCACAAGAAATTCCACCTGAAAAACTTCTTGACTGTGAGAGTGAAAGAGCCCTGAAACAAGTTGTCCAGAGGGGTTGTAGAGGCCCTTTCCTTGGACATATTAAAAACCTGCCTGGCCAGATGCAATCCTGTGCAATGTGCTCCAGGTGACCCTGCTTAAGCAATAGGGTTTGACCAAATCAGCTCCAGGGGTCAACTCCATCCACAAGCTCTGAGTTGGGAATAATGTTGTGCACTGGAAATTGTTTGACTGAGGCAGCGAGGCAGCCCCCCAATGGGTGCTCTGTTTGGGAATAGAGGCTGTGAGCAGTGTAGAGTGTCTGTGGGTCTGGTCCCATCAGTGGGACACCCAAGGAAGCTGTGGAGCTGTGCTCAAGGTAGGCCCTGTGGGGACTGGCTTGCAGGGTCTGTGAATTTTTCTTTTAATAAGTGTGTGGGTGGGGAAGGGGGGATGAGAAGGTGCTTTGTGCAGGCGATAGATTTTGGGGAATTGGAGGCCTTGGGCCTGGATTCTGCGTGCTGCATAAGGCAGCTGGGAATCAGAGTCCTCTTAGGCTAGAAAGTAGGATACCATGCATGGAGTCTGGATGTTAGGAATGAGGCCTTCAGCACTGGGATGCAGGGTGCTTAACTGGCTAGTCATGTGAAAAGGATCCTCTTGTCCTGGGGTACTGCAGCCTGGGAGACTGGCCATTGGTAATGGGGGCTCCCAGATGCAGCATGTTGGTTTGGGATTGCAGGACTCTACTTGCAGAGCTGCAAATTTCAAATGTTCTGTCTTTTTTCTAGGTGGAGGGACTGGGTTTGTGGGCAGAGCCTTGACCCAGTTACTGCGTATCCGTGGGCATGAGGTGACTCACATCTCTCGACAAGGGGGCAAGGATCGTGTCAGCTGGGTATGTGATGAGAGTGATCACAGGAGGAGCAGTGTGCCACAGTTGAGGAACAAGCTAGCTTTCCCTGTCCTGCTGCAAATACAGGGTGTCTGCATTTGGGAATCTGTCTTCCCTGAGTGTAGCATTGGGCTTCTAAGTGCTCTGTGTGTGAGAGCAATGGGAATGGGTAATGCTACTGATCCAGAGATTAAAGTCTTCTCCATCTATGCTTATGTTCCAGGCTCTGTCCCACAAGTTCAGAAAGGGTATGATTGGACTTTTTTGTATGAGCCCACAGTGCTTGGTTGTGGGGAAGGTTTGAAGAGGGGAGGAGATTATGAGTGTCTCTGTTACCCCCTTTCTAGGAGGAATTGTCCCGCTCTGGACTACCCTCATGTGATGCTGTTGTAAACTTGGCTGGTGAGAATGTCCTTAACCCTTTCCGCAGGTAACTTGATCTCCCATAGCACTATGAGGCCAAGCCAAAGACAAGACATCCCAGTGTTATAAGAGATTATGTAGGGAACCTGGAGAGTGGATGGGACATCCAGAATGGAGTTTGGTTCCCTGTCGATATCTGGGTCCTCAAGTATCCAGAAAAAGTTATCTAGGACTGATGGATCCCAGAAACTGGGGAGACAAGTGCTCGTCTGGACTGACAGTTGAAGACCAGGCAAAGTAGCTACTGGTATCCTAAGTGGTGCTGGATGCCTCCATTTAAGTAATAATGCAAAATGAGAAGCAAAATGGGTTGTGGAAACCTGTCTTGGTTTGCTTAGAGGGTTTTGGAGATGTCTCCTCTGGATACCTGAATAGAATTCCTATCATACAGCTTTGGTGTCCAGCTTCTCTCATTTGTTTGTGCTAAGGGAATCCAAGACAGAAAGTAGAGAGTTTCCTTCTCCCAGAGTCCTCATGTACTTAGGTAATAGGGTCCCGCATCCTCCCTTAACTCTGAAGTGGGGCAGTGGGGACTTCATGTGACCTCTGCTGTACTTAGCAGCTGTCTGTTGGGACTATTTGTCCTTGGGGCTGTTGTTTTCTGGGATATCTTGGTAGGGAGTATGATGAAGGGCTCTCTATTCTCTAGGTGGGATGATGCTTTCTGCAGGGAAATCATCAGCAGCCGGGTGGAGACCACAAAGACCTTGGCCAAAGCCATTGCTGAGGCTGATCAGCCACCCCGTGCATGGATCCTCATCACCGGCGTAGGTATTGGTTAGGCTCAGCCAAGGCATGTCTCATGTCAGCTTGGGAAGACTTCTCATTTCTTGCCTTGAAATGCTGCACATAGTTTTTCGCCATCTTTTGATTTTAAAGTCTTTTCTCTGTTTCCCTATATAAGCCTCTAGATGTCCTGCAGGAACAACAGATCTCAGGAACAATTGATCTAATCAAGGGCAGAGCTGCAGCCCCCTTATATCTCCAATTTTTAATTCCTGCTTGCTGTAGTCTTTGAAGCAGCTGAGCATCTGTGATACTTGAGTTCAGAGCAAGCTTCTATGCCTTGCTTGTAGACGCGTTTGGTTCCTAGGACTGCCAGCTCAACCTGAATGCTAGCAGATCCTGCTGAGTTTGCAGAGCCTATTTGTAATAAAAAACCCTATTAGCATAAAACCTGTCAGCGTTTCTGTCAGAGATACTCTGCTTCCTTCATATGAGGACACTCCTGCCCCTCATGCAATTATGGCACTCTGGGAACTTGATGTCATGTTCCAACCCGACCGCTTTCTCTTGTTGCCCCTACAGGTTATTACCGTCCCAGCCCCACAGCAGAGTACACAGAGGACAGTGCTGGGGGAGATTTTGACTTCTTCTCACGCCTGGTGAGCTCCTGGGAGGCTGCAGCTGTCATCCGTGGGAGCCCAACTCGTGGTGTTGTAGTGAGATCTGGTGAGATGCTGTATCATCCCTATTCAGGGTAGCTCTGATTTGATCCTGAACAAGAGAGGAAAGGGATGGGTTAAGGACATCAGGTGGGCGCCCTTTGTTGCTGTTCTGTCACAGTCCAACATAGGTCTGGGAGTGAGGGCGCATCTTATCCTTTGGGTAGAGGATTCGTGTCTCACTCTGTTCTCTCCACAGGGGTAGTGCTGGGCCGGGATGGTGGTGCCATCTCTCGCATGCTCTGGCCTTTCCGGCTGGGGCTGGGAGACCCCTTGGGCTCTGGACTCCAGCCATTTCCGTGGATTCACGTTCGGGACCTGTCTGGAATTGTGTGTCATGTCCTGGAGAGTGAGGGCCTGCAAGGGGTCTTCAATGGTGTCTCACCATCCTCCCCTTCCACCTCCAATGGTAGCTTTGCTCAGGAGCTTGGTGCAGCCCTAGGACGCCCAGCCCTGTTCACAGTACCCGCTTGGGTCGTGCGGGCTGTGTTTGGGGCTGAGCGGGCCATCATGCTGCTGGAGGGCCAGAAGGTGGTGCCGAAACGTACCTTGGAGAGTGGCTACCATTTCATCTTCCCCGATCTCTCTTCAGCTCTGAAGGACATTGTGGCTTGAGGATGGGTGGATTGGGAACCTGTTTTTGTGAGCTCCTCAACCTGCATGTTTGTCACTGCTGCTCATCTTTTTCTGAGTGATCCTGCCCTTCAGCTGTCATATCTCCCTTAGGTTGTTAGGATGAGATTCCTCCCACTCTCTCTCGTGCACCCCCTGTTTAGGAGTTGCTCTTCCCACTGCAAACTAACTTCTGTAAGGGTATAAGCCCTTCCAACGACAGTAGTTGCTAAATTTGGCATCTTCCCTTTTGACAATGCACATGTGAGCTGCTAGCAGAGCACTGGAACTGCAACACTTCGTCTCCTGAGAAAGAGAAGTTGCAACATGGTTGAGTGGGCAGGATTTGTAACTCTTGTCCATCTTGTTCCATACCCCACCACCACCTCCTGTGCTTTTCACTGTATGTTCAGAAGAGATCCAGTTATGCTGTCCTGTTTACTTGTCCAATTCCTTTAGAAAATAGGGTTGTGGTGGGGAGAATCCATCCTGTGTGATACCATGTCCAAGAATTCTTTTGAAAACTTAAGGAGGGCTCTCAAGAGCAAGGACTGCAAATGACCACGTGACCACAAGTAATGAGTATTCACTATTCACTCTTCAGTTGCAATTTCAGCCTAATTTGCTATAGCCAGGCACTAAATGTCATTCTGTGCACACGCACTAAATGGCATTCTGTGCACACATCAGGTTTGCAGACAAATTCCAATCCCTCAATGCCCTGTCAGTCACAAAACAAATCAAGGTGCAGGCGTCCCCCTCACTGTGTGGGAGGCAGTGTGGTCAGGCCAGCTGCCAGCAGGTCGGATGCACCAGCTCCTTGTTCTTGTAAAGGTTGTGATGTCTATGGCCTGCCCTTGCCTGCAGGACTGTGGCATTTTTCCATCTTTGTGAGGGAGTACTATGTAGGATATATAGATATATTCTAGAAACTAAAATTGCTATTAAAACTTGCGAGTTTGAGCCATTTCTGTGCCCAGCAGGTGCCTTTGTATGCTTAACCTAAAAATGGGTTGTAAATTATAGGAATGGTAAATATGAAAGCCCTGTTGTGCAGTTTCCAGGATTTCACTGAACTTGGTCAGGCTGTTCTTGTTCCATTTAGGGCTTTTGCTTCTTGTTCCCCTCTTTTTCCCCTGGGGAGTCGGTGTCTTCTGCTTCTCTATTATAAGGGAAATCTGACTGTAGCTTCATAGAATCATAGAATCATAGAATTCCTATGGTTGGAAGGGACCTCTAGAGGTCATCTAGTCCAACCCCCCTGCACAAGCAGGGCCACCTAGAGCACCTGGCTCAGGACTGCATCCAAGCGGCTCTTGAAGATCTCCAGAGAAGGAGACTCCACAACCTCTCTGGGCAGCCTGTTCCAGTGCTCT
>JAUBNY010000457.1:183801-195468 GCA_032275445.1 Crypturellus soui | reverse complement strand
ATTGGGGGCTGTTGGCGGGATGGGTACCACAGAACTTCCCTGCACACAGGCAGGAGTGGATCTGAGTGCCTGAAGGTGTTTTTTTTAATTTAAGTTCACAGGCCTGCACAACTGGTATAAAGGTATTTTATTTTATTTTTTATTTTATTTTATATTTCATTTCATTTCATTTTTTACGTTAAGCCCGCGGCGGCTGCAGCCCTGGGGCAGCCCCCGGCCGAGCGCGCGGCCCCGCCCTGCCCCGCCGCTCCGCTCGGGCATCTCCGATCGCACTCGGGTGTTTCCGCCTGCTGACGAGCCGGGGCTTTCCCAGATGTTCTCCGTCAGCGTTCGGCTCTTTCCGCCGAACTCTTCGGGTGTTTCCGCGGGCGCGTTCGGGTGTTTCCGCCGTGGCGCTCGGGTATTTCCGCCGGCGCGTTCGGGTGTTTCCGCCGGCGCGTTCGGGCGGCCTCGGGCGCTCGGCCGGCCTCGTTCCTTCCCTCCCCGCCGCCCGCCCCGGTAACGGTCGCTGGGAGTTTAAATGAGCGGGGGCCGCGCCGGGCCGCGCCGCCGCCGGGACGCGCACTGAGGCGGGGCCGCGCCCGCCGCGCTCCGGCCTCGGCGAGGACGTCGGCGCGAGCAGGATGACGGTGCTGCAGGAACCCGTCCAGGTAGCGACCCCTCGGGCTCGCCGCCGCGCTCAGGCCCCAAGGCCCGGCCCGGCCTGGCCTAGCGGCGGGGAGGCGGCCCCGGCGCGGCGCTTCGCGGGGGGAGGCCTCGCCGCCGAGCCCCCTCCTGCGACGGGGGGATCTGCCCTCGCTGGGGAAGGCTGCGGCCCTCGGGCTGCCTCGGGAGCGGGGCCCGGGCCGCAGGGCGCCTCGGCGCTGCTGCCCTCCGCTTCTCCCTCCCGCTCCGTGTGTCCCCTGGGACGGGGCCTCCACCCGCAGGGGGTGCGCGGTCCCTCCGGGGAGCCCGTGGAGCCCGGGGCGGCGGCGGTTTGGCCTCCCCACTGGAGTGTGGGGCTCAAATCGCCTTCCAGGAAGGGCCCTTCTGCTGCCGCTGCGGGTCCCCCGGGAGACCTGTTGATCCCCCCTCTCCTCGCACTCACCTGTCGGCATTTGCTGCCGTTGTGTTTTCCAAACGCACCCTGTACGCTCTGTACGTGCCCCGCAAATGAAGGACATTCCTTATTTCCCAAGGAGTTGGTATCTCTACACTGATAAGAGACCTGGAAGAGAAAATAATGTGAACGTTTGCATTTCCCTGCCATGTTTTAGTCTAACTGCAGCTCCCCTGATGGGTTTCCTGTGCTTGCTTTTATTCTCCCCATCCAAAACACAGGATTTGCAGACTAAAGAAGTTGCTTCCTCTTTTCACCGTTCCTATATGCCCTCCAATTAAACCAGCATTTCTGTGATCTTCTATTAACCATTTGCCTTTTTTTTTTTTTTGTGCTTCTGTATTTTCTAGTGCTATTTTTTCCTCTTTGATACATTAAAAACCTGCTGCTCTAAGTCTTTTGTTAGCATGGGAATGTTGTACTGTCATGAACATAGTGAAAACGCTACATTTTTGGCTTTCTTCTTCTTTAATGAGAAGGTGAAGGAAGACTCCTCCGGTGAAGGACCACCCTGCTGCCCCGAACCTGGTTGTGCAAGAGGGTGGCAGCAATGGCCCTGCTGCTGCAGACAGGGCACTGTGTCCCTGGTGCCATCGTGCTGGGGTCCCTTTGGAGAACAGCAGTTATTGGGGTGCTGGAGATGCTTTTGGCCACCCAGGCCCTTTACTGCAGTGGTTGTGCTCAAACCCTTGCTGAAAAACATGAGATTACAATAGAAAAGGAGACAAGAATGCACATTTTGGAGTGAATGACAGGAAATAATAGTTAATGTTTCCAATACTGTGTTAATTAGATGAGCCAAGTGGAAAATAATTTGTTATCCCAAGATTTCCCTGGCAGAAGTGCACCATATTTATTTTCTTTAAGAATGTGAGGATCTGTCTAATAACATTTTCCATACTGGAGCTCTTATCTGGAACATGTTTGGATGGGGCTTTGCTACATTGAATATATCCATTTTGACTTCATCTTCCCTGAAATGCCAAATAATCCTTTAGTTAGTGGTGCCGCCTGCCCTGATGTTTTTCTGTTCTTGCAGCAGTACCAGCAGGTTTAGGCTCTCGGTGGCAGGGAAACAGGCAGTGCACCCTCCAAAACACGGCATCATTTGAGCTGTGCTCGAGTGAGTTGCTGATCCCAGATTTTTTTTCTCATTTTCTTTCCCTTGCACCCAACAAAGGCTTAAAAAAAAAAAAAAAAAAAAAAAATCAGTTCCTCATTTTTCTCCTGGTGACTTGACAGTACCTAGGTGCCGTGGTGGCCTGTGGCCTCTGTGGGTGCAGGTGTGGGGTTGGAGGGCTCTGCAGCGGCTTCCCAAAGCAGCTCCTGTGCGTTTTGTTACTAACGTAACGTGTCCAGCAATCAGTCTCCATTTTGCAGTATGCATTCAGACTAAGTCAGTTGTATTTTTGCGTTTCCATTTTAGCTGGAGTCCAAGTACTTATCCCCCGTTTTCTGTTTCTGTGGGTTTTAACAATACTTTTATAAATGTTGACAGTATTTTTTTGTGTGTGTGTCCTTGCAGAGATTTCTCCTGTCTAATTGTCTCTTCTCTCCAAGGCTTGCAGATGTCTATGGGATTTGTCATTCCATAAAAATTGTCATCTTTACAGTTGG
This sequence comes from Crypturellus soui, assembly GCA_032275445.1. Lineage (NCBI taxonomy): Eukaryota > Metazoa > Chordata > Aves > Tinamiformes > Tinamidae > Crypturellus > Crypturellus soui. The sequence continues at coordinate 192,752 of JAUBNY010000457.1, read as the reverse complement.
GATGCGCAAAGTGTGACAGATAAATACTGAAATCTGTGTGTATACTGCTCTGTAAGTTGGGCCTTAAGTGTAGGAAGTTTCTATTCTGAAAAGCTTTCAGGTCACTGGTTAGAACACAAAAACCCATAGAGGCCAGAATTTAAGTAGAGAACAGACCCCTACTGTACTTCCTGATGTGGTCAATTAAAACTCTTCAGCTCAAACATAAAGCCATTTATCCCTTGTGCTGAGAAACAGATTGGATGCTTTTAAAATATTTCTGAAAAACATCCTGAAAATGAACCCTTTTCCTGGACTTTGTGTTCAAGGTAATAGTTGGCTGCGTGATCCCCTCGAAGTGCTTGAACTCCAAGGTTGTGCTGTTGTTCTGTAAACGCGCTGTCAGTCTATCAGGGTTCGGTTATATAATGGATGGGCTCTTCATATCTAGAAATTCAGCAAGGGCTGCCACTAAAAGCTTCCCTTCTGCCCACAATGAACAAGTCCTAAACTGTGATAGGAAGTGATTGCTGGGCATGATAATAGGCCGTAAAACTTTAAACGGGACTTCCAAGGTCATGTAACACTCAGAGAAGCCCAATCTTTTTGAGAGAAATCTTGGGTTTAGCTGCAAAGTGACACTTCGAAAATGGGCAGGATTTTGTGGATAGAAGATGGTCTGAGTAGGCTTTTATTTGGAGATTAAAGAGTTTTTGATGGCGAAATGGACCCCAAATTTTTGTTTCAGACTACTCTTGATGTGGTCTGTGGTCTTGATGGTATTCAGTTGAATTTTACTTCTTTTCCTATGGGTTTCCTTTGAGTATCCCTGAGTGCACCGATCTAATGGTTGTCATACCATTTCTTGAGTCTCCTAGTTCTCAAAGCCATTAATGCTGCAGGGATGCAGTGAACATGAACAAACTAAATCTATATTTCTGTACAAAATTTGCTTCCTAAAAGGTGCACAAGAAATATTTTTTATTAGTCTGAGAGAAAGTTATATTTAAACTTCTGCTCTAACCATGGGACTCCATTACCACACAGGTAAAAAACCAATTTTAGCAAGATGATGAATGACGTTGACTTTGTCACCATGTGCCTGGTACCTTTGTCTTGTAAAGATGACAGTTTTTAGCTTGAAGATAGCACAGCCTGGACAGGTTCATCTGAACGTCTCTTGTGGTTTAGCAGATGAAAGGACGAGTTTCTGAGAGCAAGAGGAAACCTTGGGGCTGCTGCGACTTGGATGTGGTCTCACAGACTTCGATATCCTCCTGCCTTGTACTTTGTGCTGTTTGGGGGGTGCAGAATAATCTGTGGCCTTGCAGCTTTTCGAAGGTGAAAAAGACGAATCACTTAAGACAGGCTGAAGTTATCCTAAGTGCAGGACACAACCAGCGGGCAATAGTGTTCTCAGCATAAGATCCAAATGGAGAAAAGATAATTTTTAAGACTTTCATGGGGGCTTAAAGGCACATGTTGTCTTTTAAATATACTCATGGCAGAGTGATTTCTGTAGAGGTTTTGTATAAAACATTCTATATAGTAATTAGAAGCTGTGATGTGTACTGTTCATAATGACTGTGTAGGCTTCCTGTGAGGAGAACTTGCATATTTTTCACACCCTGAGTTTGTCAAGTTTGGGTTGGAAGTAGCAGCATATGGTACATGTAACTGTATGTAATGCTGGATTTCTTTATTTTTATTTTTTGTTAATGAAATTGGCACTCGCTTTTCCTGCTGGGAATAGCATTGCAGGGTGCTATCCCATTAGCTTGGGAAGTGATGAGCTTCTGGTACGTTATCAGCAGCTACTTTCTGCTCTTGTCTTCAGTTGCTTATAAATATTGGAGAAATATTAGACTGCGGAGCCTTGAGTTCAGAAGTTCAAATCTTGTTTGGCTCCATAATGACACAACTTCTGCAAAATGGCTGTGTGCCTTATGGGAAGCACTCTGGAGCTTGAGCGAGACCGCTTGTTGGGATGGACTTGGGGTGCCAGTACCAATGTGGGGAGACAAGACCAAATAGGTACTAAAGGAGTGGGATAGGGAAAAACTTCCTTTTTATAAAGGTAATGACTGCTTTGAATCTTATCTCAGATGAATTACCTGACCTTTTGCTGGTCAGCTCTTGCTAAAGCAGCCCTTGATCAAATCCAGTAGCCCTAATTTGATACATTCTACTTGTATGTATGCTTGCTTTTATTTCGCTGGAACTTTTTCACTGGATCTTTTGAGGCCTTCTCATCGCTAACATATTAACGCCAAACTCTAACTACATCCGTGAAAAAGGAAGGTTGGTGCTGCGAGGCAGACGACTGCTTTTGACCAGATATAGGTATATGAGCAAAGCGTAGAAGTTGCTTCCCTTCGCATATGTCTGTATATATCTGTTTGTCCTTCTCCTTGCATTTTATGTGTTCTTATGGGATGAAACAGTGTAAATGAGCTTGTGCACAATATCTTTAAAAATGGGCACTGTGGCTTGCTTTCTCTTATTTATTCAGGAGCTGCAAAGAGGAAGGAATTAAAGAAATCCTTTAGTAATCAAAGTCTTTTGCTCACCTTTTCTTAATATGTTTGCGATAGTCCATGGTCAGTTATGCTCAAGACTAGAACTCAGTAATGAGTGGAAATATTACCCTAGTTCAGTGCAGACTGGCTGAGGTTGAGAGATGACTGTACAGTAGTAAGTGAGCATCAGCTATAGTCTTAAACTGTTAATAATGTTTGTGTGAAGTTAAAATTTAATTTTTCCTTTTTTTTAATCTTACAGGCTGCTATATGGCAAGCACTTAACCACTACGCTTACCGCGATGCAGTGTTCCTCGCAGAAAGGCTGTATGCAGAAGGTGTGTACTTTGCAAAAGTGAATTTAATGTTTTTCAGTTATTTAGGACTTTAAGGTTCTAGTCATGTTTTGTCCTGCACTGGTTGCTGTGATAGTAAAAGTTAACTTCATTCTATCTGCAAGCGGATGAATGCTTTGTAATTAGGCTGAAAAATCAAGTCTTGTAACAATAGCAACATTTTACAGCAGAATCACCTTCTGTAGGAAAAGAAAAATTAGACTTGGAGTCAAGTGCTTAAGTGTAATGTTTCCAGTGATCTATTATGGTGTCAGATGGGAGAGTTGAAGGGGTTCTGAGTGCTTTATATTACCTTTAGAATTGCATGTTTTTCAGGAGGACTTGAGGTAGATGTAGTGCACAAATTCTGAAGGCTTCCTTAATACTGAAAACTAGTCTCCCCAATAACCCCGTTCTCCTCTGTCCATTGCTGTGATACCTGAGTGATAGTCTTGTGATGATGAGATGTGTAAAGTGAAACTGAGATGGTGAGAGCGAGAACATAAAATAGAATAGCTGCTTCCAATTCTATTCTTGTTAATTGTTACTTTGTTATAATGCTGCCAGATCTATCATGTAGCTTGGATACTAAGCAGGCAGCAGTAACTCAAATCCCTACTTTTCCTGGGTCTTTCAAAGACCATTTTCTTGTGTGCTCTAGTCCTTATCTTTTCTTCTATGGCTTGAGATAAGGTTTTTTTCTTCCCCCCCTGCTTCCCTCTGCTTCTTTCTCCTTGATTCTGATATTCAGCTTTTCTTTTCTTCTCTCTGTTTTGAAAGATGTTATCCCATAATCACTAACATGAGGAGGAAAAAAAAAAAACCAAAAAAAAAAACAACCCTAAGCCAGGGAAAAATACGCTATTTAAGTTGAAACTTTTTTTAGCCTGAAAAAATTATTACAGCTAGCTCTAAAACATTTTGTCTATTTCATGCTCTACATCAATTTATTTTTTATTTAAATACAAACTTCAGTCTGTTTTCAATGTAGCAAAAGATTTGAGCTGGCTGCCCAAACAGCTTTTGTGCAATGCACTATATATTGATATTTCTAGAGTCCCACGTAGCTAGGTGAAGAAGAATCATAATTATATGGTGTTTTTTTAATGCTGAATTACATCTGCATGGTGGTGCATTCTGAAAAGCATTAATCAATGTGGATTTCAAAGTGTTTAATTTGAAATTGCTTGCTTTCATAGCCAGTCTTTCTTTGAAGTAAAATAGTTTGTTGCATGTTGGTGATTTGAGAGTAACTTTTGGTACAAACAGGGTAAAAGGCTATTGTTGTACCTAATCAATGACTGCACAGGGATATTTCATTTTGCTTAAAATCCAGAAAAGGGAGTAAAAATGAAGACATACCAGTATTTCACACAATACTAGCTTAACAGTAGCATTAACATATCAGCGTGGTTCTCTGACTTTTTAATTTCCAGCTTCCAATTTTATGGTAAGGTTTAAAGTTACTGCAGGGCTGAGCTGCTGTCTGTCCTCTAGGCTGTAACCCCAAGTCACATCAGCAAGTCTGATCTCAGGCGTGAGCCGGATGCCAAGTCAAGCTCTGAATATCTCCTGTACTGCGGTGGGGCATTCTGCTATGGAAGAAGTGTTGAAACAGATAGGATCAGCTCTAAATACTTTTGGTTTCCATTGTAGAGAAATGAGTCCCTCGTGATTACTCTTGCTTTCAGTTTATGTAGAGGTTATTCTTCCTGCTGGGGACTACTTCATTCAGAATTTAGGACCCTGTTGGAGCTAAGCTTGGCGGAGATTTCCAGGAGAACTTGTCCTTATCACAGCTTCCTTGCGTGAATAAAGTGGCTGAATTGGTAATTTTAAGCCGTGTGCCCAAAAGAAATAAATGGGGGTAAGCAGCACAAAGGACTGGATTTAGTGTTAGGAGTAGAGGTGACTGTAAGCTGATCTGCTTTAATAGTTATTAAAAATCATAAAATTTGCATTTATAAGGCACTTAAATGTAGAACAAGATCATCAGGAAAAATAACAGAAATTAAAAGTGGAAGGTCATTTGAATTTTGGGATTAAAACCCTTAACTAAGCTACTTTGACTAAAATTGGTCCTCCCTGCTTAAAGGTTCTTTTGCTACCTGACAGATCAGATATCACTGTGCCTTTGTTTCTGCACTGCTTTAAGCTAGTGCAAAGTGTTACTAGGGAATATTTCATGATAATACTCTGAGCCAAGGCTTGCTGTGGTCAACAAGTTGTTAAAGTAGTTCTGTTGTACTCAGAACAACTACTTCACTTTGTTAAAGTAACAGCAAGTCAAGCAAAAGAGAGAAAAAAAAAAGAGCTGACAAATGAGATATTTAGAGTGGATATCCAGGAGGATCAAAGTTCTCTTGCAAAGGTAGATGTTAAAAGTTGGTATAACTAGACAAGAAAATGTCATGCTACATGTTCTCTATATACTGACCAATAAAGCAAATACTTCTCAGTGTCTAACATCAGTACTTGGCTTTTTGCATCTTATTTTTAGTTGCCTTTACCCTTTGATTGCTTATATCAAAATAGTTTAAAAAAAATAAAATAAAATAAATAAAATAAAAAATAAATGTTTTCCTGTTTGTTTTTTAGTACATTCAGAAGAAGCACTGTTCTTACTGGCAACATGTTACTACCGCTCAGGAAAGGCGTATAAAGCATACAGGCTTCTAAAGGGACATAGCTGTACTACCCCACAGTGTAAATACCTGCTTGCAAAATGCTGTGTTGACCTCAGCAAGTAAGTAAACCTGTTGTTCTGTGCCAGCATTGCAAATGCATTTTTGTTTGGGTTTCTCTTTGAAAATGGTTGGGTTGCACAAACGGGTAATTCACTGGTCCTTCGGATCTAAAGATGATTGTGAGTAGTTCGTTTGCTTTCAGATTCAGATCTAATGAACGTTCGTCCATATTGCAGAAACCTCTAAAAGGTAGTGGACAACTTGTGAAGCAGTTGTCAGACTGTGTAGGGGGAGAAGAGTTGGTGCTGAGAAGACTGAATTAGACCAGTCTAGGAAGTGTTTGGTTTGGTTTTTGTCTCTCCAGTACAGTTTTCCCCCTCTGGTTACCTTGACTTATTTCATCAAGTTTTGAGAGTTTGCTAATGAGAGTTTTTCACATCTACATAGACTTTTCAAGCTTTTAAAGCAGAAATATGGGACGCAATTTGTGACTAAGATGCTCTCACTCCATTTTACGAGGGGTGCAAAAACCTTTATTCAAAAAATTTGAAATACTGTGGGGTGCTTTCCAGAATTTCCAGTCTTTCTTCACCAAAGAGATTATTTTTAACAAGTGGCCTCCTTTCAGCAACAACAAAAAAATTTAGAATGGTTAGTAGGTAAAATTTGAGGCAACATGATGTGATTATTTTGCAATATTCGTAATCCTATCCACAACATGTAATCAAAATGCAGGTCATCTTCGAGAGCTAGCAGGGCAAGTTATTTTTTTAGTTCTCCCCTTGTCCCCTTAAAGTTTTTTGATCGTCTTTGGATAACAGGGGATATCTTGACTTACTGGGTTTCTTTTGGCAATATTTTAACCCTTTTGGGGTTATTGAGATGCAGCTTTTTTTTTTCTGTCCAGATGGAAATCCTGTTAATGGTTTAGTTGGAAATCTCCCCGTGGAATAAATTTGAAGCTGGTCATTCTTCCTCTCTCCCTTCCCCTTACAAAGTCTAGTATGTTTGTAGGGTCTGAACAGATTTCTTTTAGAAATATGGTATTTATTCTTTAAAAATGCTTCTTTTATTTGGAACTTATTAAATTTAACGATCACTGGTATTTTCAGTTACATCTGTGTACTTGTGTATGTTGTTTTCTTATGGGAATGGTCTACACTGCATCTACATACCAGCATAACTTCACATGGATGGGAGGCAAGGAAATGATTTGTTTATGCAGGTTTAAAATTTGCCTTTTTTAGGAGCTAATTTGGACATGATTTGAAACGTGAACACTGACAATGGATTTCTGTTTTTATTTGCAGCAGGGTGAAAACACTGGACTGCCAGTAGTGTGAGCCTTGTAACCCCTTTAAACCTCTTGTTTTTTAAAAAGGCTCGCAGAAGGAGAGCAGATCTTGTCTGGTGGAGTGTTGAATAAACAGAAAAGCCATGATGACATTGTTACGGAGTTTGGAGACTCTGCATGCTTTACACTCTCCTTACTGGGACATGTCTATTGGTAAAGTTGCTTTTATTTTGTCTTTAAAGCCTGCATTTTGATTTGACCAAACCTTAGCTGAGAGACTTCCAGTCGTCACTTGGTTCAGTGTAGCCTGAATAACTTTTGCCTATGACCTAGGTGCATATATGTGATTGTGGAGGGACTAGTCTGTTTCACACAGAGCTTCCAAATACTTGAAAGTATAAAGGCTTCTTTTTCCAGATTCTTAACCATACAGTCCAAGAGTATTTTTTTTAATAATTTGGGGCTTATTCTTCTAAGTGAAACACTCAAGGCCTGTTGCTCAGTTATTTCAATTTCATGTATCTATTCTAAAGACAAATAGCTGTCTTCAAAGGAAAGGAGTTGAGGAGTTTTCCAATTTACTACTGTCTATCAGAATAGGAACTTTACATATTTAAGTGTTTTGTTTCGCTTAGATAAAGAAAGGCTTTGGTAAATGTGAATAGAGATTAAAGAACAATGGAGGAATGGAGGATCTCTTTTTTTAAGTATACATTAGCACTTACATAATTTTGAGGGAAACTGAATCTAAATGATTTTCTTCTGCCTCTGCATATTTTGGATAATTTGAAAACAACTCGATATTGCTCTATTTCTGAGGCTTAAAAAGATAGGAATGTTGCTGTGGCTCTCAACATGTTTTTGTTTTTCAGCTCTACTGGAAAGCTATCTTGAACAAAAGTGCTGTTCTTATGTTTCCCTTAACTGTTGCATTCTTTTTGCAGCAAGACGGACCGGCTTGCCAAAGGATCAGAATGTTACCAAAAGAGCCTTAGTTTAAATCCTTTCCTCTGGTCCCCCTTTGAATCTCTATGTGAAATTGGTAAGTCCACAGAACTGTTTCCCGAGTGAAGGTGTTTTTGACATTTCTGGGTATGTCATGTTTTTTGACTTACCATTTCTGTGCGGGAAGATTTATTTTTACTTGTGTCCAGAACTTTTGTAAGGAAAATGGCTACAGAACTCTGCAGGCTTGTTTTGAGGGGTAATAGTGGACTGTAAATAATTTTTACCCATTGTTAGAGCTCTGTCTCTTCAATTTTCACTATGTAAATAAGCATTACTGAGGCAGCTTTACAGTCTAAAATAATGAAATAATAAGCCCTTTTAAAATACTTTATTTACTGTCTTTCTCATTTCAACACAGATCTGCAGCGTGTAGACTCAGCAATAACTTTAGCTAAATCTTCCAATCTTACAGGTGAAAAACCAGACCCTGACCAAACGTTTAAATTAACATCTTTACAAAACTTCAGCAGCTGCCTGCCTAACACTTGCACAACATTGGTGTCTAATCACAACATATCCCACAGGCAGTCTGAGACTGTCCTTATGGAAACGCCACAAGACACAATTGTAAGTTTTTTTTTTGTTGTTGTTGTTGTTGTTTTGTTTTGTTTTTGTTTGTTTGTTTGTTTGTTTGTTTTCTCTAAAATCTCTACAGATTTCGAGCAGTCTTCCCAGTTTAAGTGAATCTTGTTAATTAGAACCTATACTGCAATCTATATGGCTATATCTATATCTAATGGCTGTTTTCCATTTTCAGGAGTTGAATAGACTCAACTTAGAATCCTCCAATTCAAAATACTCCTCCCTGAGCATGGATTCCTCCATGTCTTACATCGACTCAGCTGTAATTTCATCAGATGCTGTCCCCCTTGGATCAGGAACTGCCATATTGTCTAAACAGGCTCAAAATAAACCAAAAACTGGGAGGAGTTTGCTGGGGGGACCTGCAGCTTTGAGCCCCTTAACTCCAAGGTAAGGCCTTGAGATGGACTTTCTTTTGCTTCCCTGTTAATGTTGTTGGTAATTTGAAACAGGAAAGATTAATTTTCAAATGTGATGTGCAGTACAAATTATATTGATCATGTATTGCAAGTAATGCTGCAGAAGCTGAACAGCTTCAGTGGCTGCT
>JAUBNY010000457.1:163485-181724 GCA_032275445.1 Crypturellus soui | reverse complement strand
GCTGTCATCCTGGAAGGACAGCCTGTTTTAGGCAGAGTATTATTAAATTATTGAGAGTCTAGGTAAAATTGTAAGCAGAACAGCCAAGGGTAATTTCCAGTACAGTATTCGCCTGCTTTTAGTTAATATTCTAGTGAGATTTTTGATCTTACCTGTGTGCCGCATAGGTGAAGAGCTTGAGGAGATGGACCATGTCATATGTGCAGCTTTTTTTGTTACTTTGATAGATATGGCACAGGAGTATCTGGAGTGAATTTTACTAATCAATTTGTAATGTTTTGCCCAGCCGTATCTGGATGGCTGCCTAAGTGCAACTATTAAACTCATTGTAATAAATAGCTTAAAATTCCAAGCCATACTCTGTCCAATGTAAATAATTACTTGGCTGGTTTCGCTTCTGGTCTTCAAATTACCAAGTTGGAGAAGGTTTAGTGTAGCTGTGGCCAGAACGTGCATGACTTACGGGGGCAGTTTCCTTGGAAACCTTTACGTAAGCGAATGAAACATTAGGATGGATCCAAAGATTTCCTATCGGAGGGGACAGGCATGCTTGCTGGCTGCCTCAAGTGTCCTCTGCTATCAAATAAATTGAAAGGGAAGGATAGGACAGTCAAATAATCAATAAACTAGAATTGATTGTGCTGTCATGCATCGCAGATGGGGACTCTTGAAGACACAAATCAACTTCCTTTCCAAAATGGACAGCATGAGCCAAGTGTTATGGTGCCTAGAGGAAGCAAAAAGATGCATGTTAGGCTTTCTTTAAAATGAAGAGAAGGGCCTGCTCTTTGAATCTTTTATAAGAGGTCTGGGCACCAGATGCTCTGAATTCCTGCCTGAACTTGTCCAGCAGGGCTGGATTTGCAGTCGGGTTATCACAGCGGTGAGTTCCCACCCGGCAGCGGAGCCAGGGGAGGCAGCGAAACGCACAGTTGTGTTCACTGAAAGCAGGGCAGGACTCGGCACCGCAGCGTTGTCTCGCATGCCTGTAACCTGTGAAGGGTTACAAAAAAAACTGAAAAGTGCACAGAAAAGGCAATTTCTTGCTAAAGAACACATGGTGAACCTATGTAGCTCTTTTTTTGACTACAAGTGCAAGACTCTATGAGCAGTTACTGCTCAGCTGACGAGAAGGGTTTGCTCTCCTGTGTTAACTGGACTGCAGTCTCTGTTCTCTTAACTTTCCATGTTGCATGATGCAAATGTCTGTTTGTTGAAGAAGGTTATTTTTGCATCAATTAAATACTGATTTATACTGTGAACAGTTATGCTAACCACGAATTGACATTGTTGTGACCATCGCAAAGTAGTTTTGTAAGGGCCCTGCTGAGGTGTTAATGGTGAACAGCTTCTGCTGATGGTTGTAATACAATAATTCAAAAGGCTTTTTTTCCCTGGTTGCTCCTCTGTTCAGGTTTCTCCCAGCAGAGAAAGAAGTTTTCAAGATGGTATTTTTAATTTCATCTTTTCTTGTACAGGCACTTAATGTATATTTTTTCCTACCACTAGATGGAGGGATTTAATATCTTTCAAATAATGAGCATGATTTCTTCATGAATATGATGTTACTGGTATTTTATAAGCAGAATGAGAGACACTTTTATGGATGATTCTGGAAAAAAAAGTATTGCAAGAATCTACATTTCTTCTTTGCGCAGTGTTTGATAGGCAGAAGAGCTTTGATTTGATTCTAGCAGATTGAGACTTCTTAGGGACATAATAACAAACCTGTAGAAACTTCGTGTTATGCAGGCTGTCACCAGGATAAGCCAAGCTGGAACAAAATCTGTCTTCTCACAAAGTGGAAATAGCCGGGAAGTCACTCCAATCCTTGTTGCACAAACGCAGAGCTCTGGCCCACAGACAAGGTAGGAAAATACTTCTCTTCTGTTAGCTGTTGCACTTGCTAAAGGAATCTGGATGTTTCCACAGCCTTCCTGTTTGGATGAGGAAAGAGAGTGGGTGGATGTTGGTTGCTGGTTTGTTTGTAAGAACCTCCATGGATAAGGTGGAAGCTTGTCCATGGTACTGGTTTGTTTTTAAAATTCCCTTTGCAGTTAAACCATTTCATCAGTGAATGGTAAAGAAGTAGGAGAAAATTCTGCTCATGATCTTAGTATGCAGCAGACTTTTCTCTCTGACCTTGAGGTGGCAACATTTGTGCTGTAGTGCCTGAGCATTTTAATGTTTAAAACAAATGTTAAAGCTCTTATTGAAAGTGGAAGCAAGAAGTTGAGTTTTAATGCGCTGCTTGTTTTCAGTACAACACCTCAGGTATTGAGCCCAACAATTGCTGCTCCCCCAAACACGCTGCCTCGGAGAAGCTCTCGCCTCTTTACTAGTGATAGCTCTACAACAAAGGTAACAAATTTCCTGCATTTCACAAACTTGTGGTGGTGTTTTCATGGCCGTGCAAACATACGCACGCTTTGTTGACAATTCCTTTGCAAGTTGAGTAATCTGAATTTGGTTCTTGCATATGTAACTCCTGCTCTTCTTCCTTTCAGGAAAATAGCAAAAAACTAAAAATGAAATTTCCACCTAAGATTCCAAACAGAAAAACAAAAAGTAAAACAAATAAGGGAGGAATAACTCAACCAAACATAAATGATAGTCTGGAAATTACCAAACTGGACTCTTCCATCATATCAGAAGGGAAAATTTCCACTGTCACGCCACAGATTCAGGCTTTTACGCTACAGAAGGCAGCAGCAGGTCGGTCTGAATGCTCTCAGAAGGTAGTAAAGTCCAACAATTTATGTAATCAAAAAATGTAAATCTACTTTTTTAAAACCTCATGAGAAGAATGTTTGCTCCAGTCTTGCTTCCTCCTTGTTGATCTGGTTGGCCTGTAGCTCTCAGCTCTGTATAATTATCAAGCTTGATGAATTCCAGTATCTTCCAGTTAACTTACAGAGAATAAGGGAGGAAGTGATAGAAAGTTACTACTTGGAACCAGATGCACCTTGCGGGCTTTGGTTGTTGTTAGTGATTAATATTAAAATATTGTCAGGCAAGATCCTTAGGAATTGAGTCAAATGAGCTATATATCATTGAATCTTTATCTCAAAATTGGCTTTATGTAGTCTTATCTACCTTCCTGTAGCCTATTTATTAAAAAATGGGTCTTTTTCCAGGTTGTCAGAAAATCCTAGATGAACTGCCAATTCCTTTCTTTTGGCTCAGTAAAGTTTCCAGGCAGCAAGCAGGGTATCCATGGATACCAGACATGTGGAAACTCTGTTCAGACCTAACAAAATGTTTGAATCATTGCTGTAAATGTGAAACTCTGCTTGCTCTGCACTTGGTAGTTTTGCTATTTCTGTTGCCGGCTTAAGAAAGCCAATATGTGCCAACTGTTAGAAGGGCTGATGCTGAGGATATTATACGTAAATTAGGAGCATATAAACCTGTGCTTGGGAGCCCTTGAGTGATTCTTTTAAGAGAATTCAGGAGCCACAGTAAATAGCTTCTGAGATTAGCAGTTTCAAGTAAGAATTTCAGCAGTCCTTTCCATATTTATTTATTGCATTTTCTTTTTTTCCTAGAAGGTTTGATGAGCCTTCTTCGTGACATGGGAAAAGGTTATTTAGCCTTGTGTTCCTACAACTGTAAAGAAGCGATAAATATTTTAAGCCATTTACCATCTCACCACTACAACACTGGCTGGGTGCTGTGCCAAATTGGGAGAGCTTACTTTGAACTTGCAGAATATATGCAGGTAGGAACAGCGTGTAGTCTTTTCTTACTCTTTCCAATTTAATTTTGCATAAATCTGCATAAAATCTATGGATTTGCTCAACCGTGAGGTTCTGTGGCTTTCACAGATAACTTTACTATTCAACCTAGTGCTTGTACAGCTATGCTCAGAGGGAGTTAAACCTTGAACCTGACTCATTCTGCTTTCCAGAAGAGGCTGTTTTATGCCTTAGATCTTCTTAATGCTTAATTTGTTTTGTCTTGCCTGCAATCACTGTGTTCCCCCCCCTTCCCTTTCCCTCTTCACCCCCAGCTCTGCTGATGCAAAGGTTTGCTCTGCAAAGTCATCAAATTGGATCACTGAAATGATTTGTATCCTATAACAACAAAAACTAGCTGCTTTCCACTGGTTTTTTTTTTTTTTTTTTTTTTAGTTAACACAGATCTCTTCAATGACCTTGTTTCCTTTGCAGCCTCAGACTGCACGGGCACAGCTGAGGTGATGTCAGATTTGTTCAGAAATGCTAGTTGAGCAGCTAAGGCATCTGACAGCTTAACTTACTGCTGTTGTCCTGGTAACAGATGTGCTCACTCTCTGTAGACAAGTTTTCTTAGAAGTTTTAGAAACTTCTTTATTTACTGTAAACAGGAGAGAATGTGATAGCTTTCAAGAGTGTTTTTTTTTTCTTTAATTGCATACAGTCTAATTGGAAATGGAGCATCATTCAGCTAATTTAACTTTTTTATTTATAGTTGCTTTTGAAAACTGAAGCTGCAGACCCAAATAACTTCCTAAAACTAGTTGTCTTCCTTTGCTGCTTTGTGTTGTAGGCACCCGTTCCACAAATGTGTACTGTTTACATCAGTAGCACTTCACTAGCCAGCTGTTCCCAAGTGTGGTAGTTTCTAATGAAACTGAAGCCGTATTCTGTGCATGGGCATGAGTGCTCTCTCGTCTTCCCATTTCCACCCTCTACGTCCAGTACTGTGATTCTCACATTTTTTTCCCTTGTCCTTAATATGCACTACACTGCATGGAGGGGTTTATCACTCAGGGTGAATATAACACCTGAAGGCTGGTAGAAGGGCTAGCAAACATAAGTGACCTGTGCATGAATACTAAATATTTCTTTTTTTTTTTTTTTTTTTTTCGTGTTATTTTTTTATACCTTGCTTGTGCTCTACAGTGAAGACAGCCTTGTAATCCATGTCAGCTGGGCAGGAAGGCTGCCTGGCTTTCTGCTGGCCATCACCAGATGGGGGTAGTTGCCCTTTCACTGGAGAAGGTTAAAAATCCTCCAGGGCCACAGTAGTTCTGCCTGGTGCTTCTCTGCACAAAACAAATTGCTCAGTTTGGGTGTATGGGGCTTCCAGTGTTGCCCTCCGTGCGCTGCTTCAGTGAGTGGAGTTTGGGTTTTCAACTTGGTCTCTGTTCCTAGGCTGAGAGGATATTCTCAGAAGTGAGGAGGATTGAAAACTACAGAGTGGAAGGCATGGAGATCTACTCCACCACGCTGTGGCACCTGCAGAAAGATGTTGCCCTTTCAGTTCTCTCAAAGGATTTGACAGACATGGACAAAAACTCACCAGAGGTATAAAGTGCTGTTATGTTCAATGAGAAGAGAGTAACTGCACGTGGCAAAGTGAATGACTGAGAACAAAACCCTGAACTCTAGTCTAGTTTGAGTATATTCTCATGTGAGAACTGCATGGTAAAACTGGAGGGGGAGGTAGCAAGATTTGCTTGGAAGAATATCAGTTTTCATGAAACAGGTTGACACCTCTTATAGGTTAATGACTTTAAATTTGCATTGGCACCACTCATCCAGGAAGACCAAGGATCAATCGTTCCTGTTACACAGGGTGTTACCTAATGGATTTGAGAACTGCAGATCTTTCCTGTTCTGCTACTGCCAGTACCTCAAGATAAGGAATCCTGTAGCACCTTTGAATTGCTTTAGTAAATTCACTGACATTCAAAACACAGTTGGCCAAGTTTCTTCTGCACATAAAAATGGAATTCAAAAAGGTCATTGAACAAGAGTGTATGGCAATGCAAAAAATATATGTGCAGAAAGTCAGGCATCTTTTAATGAGTGCTGCAGTATGAGTAATGCGTAGTATGAGTAATAAAGATGTGCCTTTGGAAACGTTTGCTTTAACCTTGTTGAGTAAACTAGGTTCCAGTGAACCTCCTGTTGGAAATAGGCTTTTGTTGGAAGAGGGAGACCTGTTCTTGTCCTCTACTAGCTTGTCTACCCGCACAAAAAGCAAACGTGTGAAGCAGCTGGTCTGCAGTGTGCAGCAAGGTAGGATGGAGCCAGGAAGACTGCAGAGTGTGAGCAGGGGAGGAGAGTTGTGGGTCCTGGCACAACACTAACGGCCTGGGAGTGCCAGGGGCCGTAGGCTGCAGGCAGGAGAGAGGAGGGTGCTGCTGTACTTGTCACTCTGCAAATTCCAGATCTGTCAGTTAGAAGTAGCTGAAGAGTGAAAGAGAATAATGCACTATGCCCCCCCCTTCATTTTTCCTAGATGTTAGATATTTTATTTCTAGTATTCCGACAGCTTAAAAAATTTAAAAAAAAAAAAAACAGCTTAAAAATTACTTTAATTAAAGTATCTAACTGGATCAAACTTGTGGGATTGAATTCTTGACTTCTATTTCAGTTTGTCTAGTTACAAAGTGTGCACAGTTTCACCTGCCTCACAAAAACAAGCTCCAACTAATTCTTTATCATTGTTTTTAATCTAGGAGAAAGGTCTCTCTTGTGCCCTGGTTCAATAGGTGGTGTTTAATCATTGCAACAGTAATATAAGTCCTATTTAAATGAGTTCAGCCAAAGTCTGTCACTCTTAACTTGTAAGAAGGGTGGTGACTGCAGTGCTCTCCCCCCAGGCATGGTGTGCTGCAGGGAACTGTTTCAGCTTGCAACGAGAGCATGACATTGCAATCAAGTTCTTCCAGAGAGCCATTCAAGTGGATCCAAACTATGCTTATGCCTACACCCTGTTGGGGCATGAATTTGTGTTAACAGAAGAACTAGACAAAGCACTAGCTTGTTTTCGAAATGCAATCAGAGTCAACCCCAGGCACTATAATGCATGGTAAGTCTCTTGCCTCGTCCTTATTCTATTGCATGTGATACAGATGTCCTTGTGGAGAAATATCTCAGCAATGCTGTCCCTGCCAGCATTTCCCTAATGCTCTTCCAAGAAGATATATGTGGCCCTCATGTTTATTAGCCATTTACTTCCACTTCTTCCCCCTCTCCCTCTGTGGAGCTTTCCTGGTCTCCTTTGGGTCTTCCTGGCTGCATTATACCAGCTATTTTGTTCTTATATGCGATACTCTTAGTGCATCTAGTTCTTGATTCTTCCCTCCGAGGTGGTGTGATAAGAGCTATTCTTCATACCTTCGTGTATATATATATATATTTTTTTGCTGTTTTAGATATTTATTTCTTCAGAAAATACTGTAAAATCAGAGCTGATAGTGTAAAAATCACACAAGCTACAAGAGGCTTGTATGTATGTTTTACTTTTGTCCCCTTTGTCTGTATTGGATATCAGTTCTTCCCTCTATGCAGTTGAACAGAGAAGCAAATTTTAGTCACAACTTTCTCCCATAAGGAGAAGTTCCTACCTTTGCTTGAGCAAGGAGTCTGTAGAATATGTGTGTCAGGTCGTGTTTACTGACAAAGGCCAAGTGCTGGTTAGTAGCAGTCTTATTTAACAGAATTGTTTTTGTGCTTACAGGTATGGGTTGGGTATGATTTATTACAAACAGGAAAAATTCAGTCTAGCAGAAATGCATTTCCAGAAAGCACTTGATATCAATCCACAGAGCTCAGTCCTACTGTGTCACATTGGAGTAGTAAGTAGATTGCGCTTAATTCTACGCTTGTGTGTTAATCTGCTTCTATACTTTGTTTACAGTGGCCAAGTCATATTGCCAACTTTTTTCTACAAAAAATTCAAAGTACCCAAAGCACTGAAGGTCCCCCAGTATGAAGGAATGTCCACAGGGGGTACTGTGTGGGAAGAGGGAGGAAGTCTGCCCTTTTCCCCAGAATAGTCAATGACGTTGTGCACTAGCAAGTTGCAGTAGCAGTTACTTCAACCAGTATCACTTCAGTTAAACTTTTTTGCAGCTGACTGAAAAGTTGCTCACTTACCCACCTGCCCCTTAGAATAACAGTAGCAACACCCTAGGGAATGCTTTCTTGTAAAGTAGTGATGATGATGCCATTTTCAATATAGTTACTGGTAGTGATGGGAGGTTGGATGGGGGGTGGATAGTTGCCTGCTAGCGGGTCTACAGGGTCCTGCCCCTTGCACACTGCAGTGAGGGTTGAGTTGACTCCTGGCCAAAGAGTAAATCCTGTCTTGTCATCCACTGGATGTAGAGTGGTGGGAAGGAGGTGAGGAGAAAGGACGTGGGCAAGGGGCAAAGCTATTTTTTTCTCGTAAGAAAGCTGTTTTCTTAAGGCTTGTTCTGGAATTGGAGAAATACAATACTTTCCAAGGAATAGGTTGTCAGTAAATGTAATGAGATGAAGCTGTTGTCTGGCAGATCAGCTGTTGTTTTCCCTTTTAAGGTTGTCCTCTCTCCCTAATAGGTTCAGCACGCACTGAAAAAATCAGAAAAGGCTTTGGATACTCTAAACAAAGCTATTAACGTTGACCCTAAGAACCCACTATGCAAATTCCATAGAGCTTCTGTATTATTTGCAAATGAGAAATACAAGGTAAGTTTGGTACATGAACAGCTGTAAATCATCTTTAAACTGCTGTAGCTGTGCAGCAGGATGCACTGGCAGCTAAATGATTGCACATTAGTGTTGGTAGCATCAGAGTTGCAATGTGAGCAGGAAGAACCTGGGATATGTGTCCTTGTAGAGCAACTGGCATAATTTATTTTGACAAATATCCTTCATGGAGGGAGCTAAATCATAGTTTAGGGCTGCCATAACTCTTTGCAGGCTGCTAATTCATTTTTTTTCCTTTTCTTTCCTTTTCAGTCTGCTTTACAAGAACTTGAAGAACTGAAACAAATTGTTCCCAAAGAGTCTCTTGTTTACTTTTTAATAGGAAAGGTAGGTAAATTCTTAGAAACTCAATTATGACCTCAAGTCCTCTGCTTCCCTTTGCAGAGACATAGGCCTAGTCTAAGGTCACTAACCAACTGTGTCTTACTATGGTTTTTGTACAAACTTGAAAGCAACAATTTCATGCAAGTGTAATGTTCTGTGCTCTTATTTTAGGTTTATAAAAAGCTGGGTCAAACTCACTTGGCTCTGATGAATTTCTCGTGGGCAATGGATTTAGATCCCAAAGGAGCCAACAATCAGATCAAAGAGGCCATTGATAAACGTTACCTTCCAGATGATGAGGAACCAATAACTCAAGAAGAGCAAATCAGTGAATGTTATCCCTATGAATCAGGTTGGTATTTCCAGCTCTTCACTGTTCAAAGAGATTTTTCCTCTTGGGTGTCAGGCAGTGCTCGCTCGTCCTACCAGCCTGTCTGCACAGCAAGGAAGAACTCCAGAGGTTCTTCATTCCAAAGCTGGATCCTCTTGCAGTAAGCGTGAGACGAAGGAATGAGGTTTTTCTAGAAATGTAAATGTTGCATCTTCGGGGACAAAATCTTTAAGGGATAGGAGTTTCTCAACACATACCGTTTAACAGTGTTGGCCCAGAAAACTCCAGCTACTCAAAAGTAGCTTTCAAAGAAAGTGGGAACAGTGTCATTTGAAATGTGAATAAATAAGCACTCTCAAATACACTACTTGGGAATAATCTACAAAAGGAATGGCAAAGATACCTCCTCTTCCTCTGACTTTTTGTGTTTACATTTGGAAGCCTGAATAAAAATGTGTATTGACCTCTTTGAAACAGCTAGAAATAGATAGTAATAGAAAATAAATACCAATAAGCTTCTGAAGGGAATAAATGCTTCATGTTTCACTTGGGAGTGGAAAATTAACAGAAGTATGTTATTTTCTCGAATTTTAAATCTTCATCTGCCAAAGCTGCTTTGCTGCTGTATATCATGTTGACTTCATTAGTCCTTTATTGTTGTGTGATTTAATGGTAAAACAGCCTGTGTTACGTTACCTGAAGTATCAGACTTTCTCTTCCCACTATTTTAGTTGGAATAATGTAGAGCACTGAGTCACTGGGGCTGAGCCTGTTTCTGCCCAGAAGATGGAGACAAAGTACTCGAGCTTCTGAGCAGCACCTAACCAGAGCTGGGAGGAGGAAAGGGAATAATTTCATCTGTCCAATAAGCAGAACTGAGATAAAACAATATTCTTGTTATGTTGTGTGTAAGCAGTTCGGTTTCCCTTGCTTTGTGAGTAAAATAGAGAACAGCTTCTCAGTCTGAGATGAGTAACTCTCTTAAGATATGTAAGACTTAAAAAAAAAAAAAAAAAAAAAAAAAAAAAAAAAAAAAATTATTTGTGGAAGGAATGATTTTTTTAATATATTGGCTAATATAAACCACTTCATACATTAAACTGCCCATGGGACTTGAAGAATCCGTTGTATGAAAACATGTGGAAACAGCTGCATTAGGGCAGTGAAGGCATCTCTATCTTGTGAAACAAGTCAAATATTTGAAAAAAGGACAATATGCTGAACTCTGCTATTGAGAGCAGACTCAACTCATACTATTGTGAGTGCAGAACAACTATTTTAAGATATTTACCTTGCTACTAATTTAAACAAGGACAAAAAGCTAACTAGGAGTAGCTTCTCAGTATGCACATGTGAATCTTGTACGCTGTGGACAGCGTGCTCTTCATCCATGGGAACAGTAGGAATTTAGTTTCCTGGAAGCTGCAGCTCAGCAATCATCTGAGCTGAGTGTGCAGAAAAACTCCACAATTCAAATTGGGGCTTCTCAAAGCTGTTACCATAGATCTTGCCCAGATCCTTGACATAAAGGCAAGGAATAAGTAGAGATTTCTTGGGTATTACATGATTACAAATCTTGAGTGGTCTTGGAGTAAGGTAAGGGGTCACTATGAGCATTTCAGATGGCTGGTGTGACTTGGAGTGAGAAGGCTAAATTACTTCTGAGGCAGCTTTGAAACCTGCTGGTTGAGACCTATCAACGTGTCAGAAATTTCAGGACTTTAGCAGAAGGTGTATAAGAAGGCATTAAAATAATGAGGTTACTTATTTCTAGAATATGTACTTCATGTTAATTCCTTAGTGCATTTATTAAACTCTTATTAAGCTACCATGGATCAGCATATTAGAAAGTAAGAGGAAGACAGAAGAGAGAGCTTACAACATTTGAGGAGAAGGAGAAAGGTTGGAGTTTGGTTCTGTGTTGCTCATGATATCTAATAAAGACACCACTACTCTTCTGATGTGTGGGATTTGCCTAGGAATTCTTGTAGCAAAGCTACCCCAATCTGTTTAACTATTTTGTGTCTTTTTTCTTTCAAGTTGGCACAGATGAATCCCAAGAAAGCAGCATGACGGATGCAGATGACACACAGCTCCATGCAGTTGAAAGTGATGAATTTTAACCTCCAAAAAGCCAGTGGTCGGGCTTGAGGGTGTGACTTGGTACTGTTGTGTTCTCCCCTTCCTCTGCATCCTGGGTCTTCACATCACTGAGCCAGCACTGTCGTTATTCTCCACTGACACCATGAGTGACACTCAGACTGAAACTGTACCCAGAATTAATGGCAGTGCAATATTCAGCTGCTACTGAGTCTGACCAGTTGGCTCTTATACACACTTATAAAAATGACTTGAGGAAATGCTATTTTTGGACTCCCCTTTGCTGGAAGAATATCATGGAAGAAAGACTTGTGGTTTGCTGTAACAGAGCCAGTAGATGTGGGGATAGTACTAATGAAGCGGTGTCTTGTTCTTTTTCCAGAAATGTGTCTTAGTTTGGTTCTTTCTTGGTAAGCAGAGTGCTAAACTTCATTTCAGAGTTCAAGGACAGTGTTGAGAAGTGCAGGCTGTTAAAGACTTTTGCATATTGTAGTGTAACTTAAATGCCAGGGAATGTAAATGACCTTAAAGCTGCAGTGTCTCCAAGTGAACAAATTAATGCACATGCTCAGGACTGGGAGTATGTCAGGCTATATGAAATATCCAGTGTCCCTACGCAGAGTGCAACCTTGCAGGAGTGTAAATGTGGCGGGAGAATCTCATTGCAGAATCACAGCTTCCCCAGAATGCTTTCATGTTCTAACCAAGACTTAATTTATTCACCTAGTTTCTAAAATGTCAGTGTTTACTTTGTACTGCAAATAAGCAAGTGGGCAACATGTTGCTTTGTTTTTCATATACCCCTTGATTTGTTTTTTTTTTCTCATATTCTAAGAATAATAAAGGGAAAATCAAGAGAAAAATGTAGGTAGAGCTGTAATGTGGAAACCTCAAACCTTTAATCCACAGTTATTGCGCGTTTCTAGTTAAACTTGGAAGACCATGGAAGCCTTAATACAATCAGAACCTTACAGTCAAATTCATGGAATATTTGTTTAAGATAGTGTCCTTTTTAAAACTGTTTTGTAAAATGTGGTCTGAACAAGATGCAACTTGTGCAATTATCTCTTGTGCTCTTTTTTTTTTTTTTTCCTCTTTCTTTTTTTAATTTTCTCGGAGTATGTTTTCACTCTAGGACTTTAGACCCTTTTCCTCTCCACAGAGGCTGAATCTGGGAGTAGGAAGCGACACCCTATTGCGGAGTCCAAAATGATCTTTCTCTGTAGCATTCTGCAGCAATGATTGGCGACCTTTATGTGGTGATGATAAAGAAAGTGTATGATATAAGCAGTTTTAAAGAGCAATTTATGCATAATAAATTGGGAATGATATAAATTTCATAGCAACATCTTTGTTGTGATCAGTCTTAATTTGTTTTCTATGAATATTGTTTTTGGGGGATCCTCTAGTTACCTTTAGGAGGTTTTGTTTGTTTACTTTCTTTTTTTAATTGTGTCCTTGTCTTACCCTTGGTGTCTTCTGTCACACCTCTCGGTGAGTTGTGTGGATACCTCCATATCCTGAAAACTAATCCACACACGCAAGATTTTTTTTTTTAAAGGCTTAAAATTCTAATAGTGCAAAAAGGAATTCCTAAAATCTGAGGAATGATAATACATTACGGAGCTTTGTGCCTCTGCCATTGCTTCCAAGCTGCGTTGGTGTGGAAGGTGGATGAATGGCTTGGAAAATCATGGAGTGATTTGGCTGCCCCCAGTGCACAGGATCTTGCAGGGCTTGGGGTGGGAGAGGCTGGGGTGACCCTTTCCTCATAGATCCTCCCTGTATCCTTCTCCCTTCCCTAGCGCAGTGCACCCAGAGCCAAGGGTAGTTTTCCCATCCAGCCTCTGCATCCACCTTCCCCCTGCATCCCTCCCTGTCGAGGTCTCGAGGATGAGTTACTAAAAAGCACCACAGCACAAGGGCTGCTGCTGCTTTTGGGTGTTTTCTAAGCAGAAAGAGGAGTCTTTTCCATCTGTTTGGGAGCTGGAGGGAGTTTTGTCCTTATCTGTGGAGCTGTATTGAGCGCCCCTCATCCCTGCCCCTTGCCTGCAGTTTTCTTCTTATTAAAAGAACTCAGGAGTTTTCCAAACCAAATACTGCTTGGTTAACTTGGGATCAGAGAGTGAGGTAGGAAACTTGGGTGGATTTTTCCCTTTTATTTTGTTCTCTGAAAGTTGTGAACCAGTGTGGCACAACTAACAGCCTTGAAGGAGCTCTTGATTTGGTGGGGTTTTAGAAGGATGCTCGTGTTTCTCCGAAGGTTTGATGCTTAAAAATGCCCTTGCATTATTTGTATATCATCCCTTAAGATTTTTTTCCAATAAATTCAAATAATATTTAGACCATGCTGCTGTTTGACCTTCTAAAGAGCTACCCCAAATCAGTACTTAAAAGTTCTGCTCTCCTTGAAGAGAGAGGAGGAGAGGGAGGGCAAGCATGAAGGCACTCTGGCAGCCAGGTTAGAGCAAGTGCATTTGCTGAAAAGAATTACGGAACTGTCATTTTATTACAAAAAAAAACTGTGGAAAAATGCAAAGTGTGGGTGTGGTGTGTACTACTTGCATTGAAACAATGTTATTTGTCTTTTTTTTTTTTTTTTTTTTTTGGCTTTTCCTGACTTTTTATTTCAAAAATTGTACAGTCCTAGGAGGAAAAACAAGTCTTTTCTGTTAATATATTTGCGATTCATTAAAGGATGTGGAAAATCCAAATAAACTACTTTTAAATGCAGGCTTATAACCAGCTCGTGTGGTTAGCGCTGGAATGGATCCTCAAGGAGAGGGACGGATCCACGAGGCCGAGCAGGGAGTGTGGATGTGACTGGATGACACTGCAGTAAGGTGGCACCATTTTGTGGAGTCTTGATATAATTTTCTCTAAAATTGGTTAAAAATAAAAGGTTGGAAATGGGACTTGGTAGGGAAAAAATAAAGGGGGGGGGGGCGGTTGGTGCTGAAGGGGCTGGGGAATTGGTTTACACTTGGGTCAGTTCTATAGCAGAACTCATAAAGTTCCTAGTGGGTATCAGTCACTGTCTGTTTGTCTTTACTTACCCCTCTCTTGGGGACGGATATCAAGGTTTCAAAAAATGTTTGCTGCTCCCTCTCAACTCCTGCATCTTGATAGGTGATTTAATAAGGTACTAAAACAACCTGCTTTCTGCTCTCTGTGAAACAGTTACAGAGGCTGCCCTGCCTGGAGATGTGGGGGAAATACAGCAAGGAGGAAGAATTTACTGCTGTGCCTGTAACATACTGAGGCTTCCAGCTGTACAGAAATGCTTCCTCCTCCATCCGTAGCAAGCCTGAGTTGAAGATCTTAGCATTTCCTTTAGACATTTTCTGGGAGTCAGATTTGCTTTAAAAGCTGTTCTGAATTTCTCCCTTTCTTACCTCAACTTTGCCTCTCCTTTTTCACTTCCCGTGTTTCTTGGCTGTTGGGTGCAGGGTGTAGACGCGCAGTTGAATTCCGGCTCCCGTGGCAGCATGAGCTGTGTTCTCCCTGTGGTCCTGGCCGCGGTTCCGGGGGCAGCTCGGGCCGCGCTCCGCTCGGAGCTTCCTCGCGGCGGCGCAGGGCTCTGCGGCGGGCGGCTGCACTGCCGTCCTCGGCACCGGGTCCTGCTGCGCGGCGCGATGGGCTGGTCCTTCTGCATGGAGACAGCCCGAGGAAGCTGGGGCACGAAGGGAGCCGGGGTCCGCATGTCCCATGTGGGGACGGGAGGGTGGGGTGGCCGGGGATGTCCCACACGGGAATGGGAGCACAGGAAGCTCATGCCATGTCCCACTGGGGACAGGGAGTGACCATAGTATGTCCTGTGTGGGGACAGGAGCACGGGGCAGCCTTGGCGTGTCCCACACAGGGACAGGAGAGCACAGAATGGCCATGGGTGTCCCATATGAGGACAGGGAGTGACCACGGCATGTCCTGTGTGGGGACAGGGAGCACAGGGCAGCCACAGGGTGTCCTACAGAGAGCAAGGGATGGCCATGGGTGTCCTACATGGGGACAAGAGAGTGACCATGGTGTGTTCTGTGTGGGGACAGGAGCACGGGGCAGCCTTGGCGGGTCCAACATGGGGACGGGAGCGCACAGAATGGCCATGGGTGTCCTATATGAGGACAGGGAGTGACCATGGCGTGTCCTGTGTGGGGACAGGGGTACGGGACAGCCTCGGTGTGTCCAGCATAGGGACAGGAGAGCACAGCATGGCCGTAGATGTCCCATGTGGGGACAAGAGACTGACCATGGCATGGCCTGTGTGGGGACAGGGAGCATGGGGCAGCCTTGGCGGGTCCCAGGTGGGGACAGCGCAGCAGCCACCGCGTGTCCTGCACCGGGACACAGATGCGGGGCCGCCTTGGCGCATCCCCATGGGGACAGGGACTGTGGGGCCGCCTCACTGTGCCCCGCACAGGACACCCTGGGGCGCGCGGCAGCTCCGCAGCAGTTGGGCCACAGAACGTCCCAGCCCCGGCCCGGCGGCCATGTCGCGGCCTGGAGGCCCTGTCGAGCAGCAGAGGCCCAGGCTGCTCCCGGTGGTGCTTCCCGCTCTGTGGAGACAGGCCCGATCCCTCTGCCTCGCCCGGGAACCGCCGCACATCCCGGCCCCTCAGCGGGAAGGTAACGGGGCCATGGCCGGGTGGTCCTCAGGGCGCCAAAACCATCCCCAAAACATGCGTGGGGCCGGGGGACGCCGCGGTGGGGAGGAGCCTCTGCCCCGGGTCAGGCCGTGTCCCCAGGGGCAGCCGCCTCCCCACACGGATCCACCTCAACCCGCACGGACGGGGCTGCCGCCGCCAGCCCTTGGCACCAACCTGGGCTCCACGGCGCAGCGGCCTCCCGCACGTAGGGCCCGAATGCGGAGCTGCTGCCCGGTAACGCTGCTGGGCCGTTTCTTCCCCCAGAAAGGAAAAGCCGAGTGGTGATTTTCAGCCACGTTTCCAGCCACTCACCCCAGAGGAGTGTCCCCTCCGGCTGGTCGCTGTGGCGGTGCCGGAGGTCCCATGAGGAGGGGAGACCTGCTGGAACCCGGCTCAGCTCCGCTGCTGGTTGATGGCGTTAGACGTAGCTACAGCGCGTAGAAGGAAACCTTTAAAAAACAGGAGTATCCCTAGCATCTAAATGGACGATCTGGGAGTTTTTCAGGTCCTTAAAATTCAGGTCCTTAAAATATCTGCTTAACGGTCAAAGCTTCCGTTTACGAATGCACGTGGAGTAATTGTGTGGCACGAAGGAGATGTCCCGCTTCCCGCTCTAGACACGTCACGACGTTGGGCTGATCCCACAGGAAGCCTCCCGTTGCAGCAGTGTCTCTCCCTCCATCGGCATCATCCAGTGAACGGATCTACCCGGGCTTTGAGGAGGTGAAGGGGAACTCGGGATTCGAATGGATGGGGCGTCCCGCGTGGAGCTGCTGCTTCCCCCAGAGGTGGAGCCGGGATTTTCTTCCTCAGAATATCCAGAACTCAGCCCTTCCCGGGCGGTTGGGGGATGTTATGCGGGTCCAGCCCAGGGAGGAACCGCAGCCTTGAGAGCCGGGATGTTCTGTGCAGTGTTGGCTCCGCTCTGAACCCATCTGGAGCATCTGAAACGTCCTCTCCGCACCGTGGTGACTCGTTCTGGTCACACAGCGGGATCAGAGGGTCAACTGGACCCTGTGGAGAGACTGGGAATCCGGACCACTAAACTCTGCTACCTGTAGTGCTTCCCGACGACCTCCTCGCACATCGTACATCATCGGGGACCGGCTTGGCAGCGAGTGCCCAGAGGATGCCAAAGGCTGCACAGTTTCACTGCCATCTGCCTAAAAAAAAAGGACAGTTACTTTTCTATATTCTAGTGTTTCTCCCATGTAAAAAATGTTGGGTTTTGTCTCCTCACAAATGAGACCTAAGGGAGCTGCGAGTGTTTTAGCTGCTCTCTCTTCGGGACACAACTAAACCATCCCAGGTTGCTGCTCTAGGGAACTCCAGACCTTCGAGGTCAGGGGAGCTTGTCCCGTCTCTGGCTGGTCGGACGCAGGTTCCTGCCTTCAGCTGAATTAAACCAGCCCCTTGGACGGACGAGAGCTTCAAGTCAGCACAGACTGGAGGTGAGGGCTGGGCAGAGCGCGCCGGCGCGTCGCGGCCATTCCGGGGGCAGGCGGGAGGGGACCGGGGTTTCGGCAGGTCACACGCAGGTGCCAGCAGTGTCACCTAGCTGAGCGGCTCCCCTGCACCGAGATGGGTGAAGATGGCGGCACCTGCCCCCCAGGGCACTGTCCCTGTGGCTCCGGGGCCCTCGCCACCCTCCTGCCGCGGTGCTCGCGCTTGGGACACGTCCTCTTCACCCCTTGGTCTGCACCTCGCTCCTCCTCCGCTGCTTCACTGTCCCCAGCTCCCTGTCCAGCTGACTTGTGTCCCCTGTGGCACAGGTGCCTGTGGGACCTATGGGATGGGAGCCTGGTGTCCCCTGTGGGACACAGCTGCTCTGTCACCCATGGGACATCAGCCCTGTGTCACCTGTAGGACACCAGCCTCCTGTCACTTATGGGACATGACTGCTCTGTTACCTGTGGGACAGGAGCCCCATGTCACTCGTGGGACAGTAGCCCCAGGTCACTCGTGGGACATCAGCCCTGTGTCACCCATGGGACAGGAGCCCAGTGTCACCTGTGGGACATCAGCCCCCTGTCATTCATTGGACATGAGTGCTGTGTTACCTGTGGGACATGAGCCCCATGTCACCTGTGGGACAGGTGCCCAGTGTCACCTGTAGGACACCAGCCCTGCGTCACTCGTGGGACATGACTGCCCTGCAACCTGTGGGACAGGAGCCCCATGTCACCCGTGGGACAGGAGGCCAGTGTCCCCTGCAAGACACCAGCCCCTGTCCCCATTGACACACGCAGCCCGTGTGCCCCCAGATCCCTGGCCGCGGTGAGGCCCGCGAGGCCCGGCCCGGTCCCTGCTGCCCGGGCGGGCCCTCGAGCGCCAGCGCAGCCGCCGCCGCGGTCGCGGCGGCGGCTGCGCTGG
>JAUBNY010000457.1:136777-155003 GCA_032275445.1 Crypturellus soui | reverse complement strand
TGGGCTGGGGGGGGCACACGCGAAGTTTTAAAAGTCAACGGAGAAGAAAAAAAAAAAAAAATTGCATAACCTCCGAGCTTGCAAAACGCGCGCGGAGCGGAGCGGCCCCCCGCGCGGCGCGGCGCGGGGGGGCAGCGGCTCCCGCTGTCACCGGCCGGGCCCGCGGGGCTTTCCCCTCGCCCGGGCACGGCCTCGTTGCGCTCGGCCCGAGGGCCCCGCTCGGCCCCGCCGCTGCTTCGGGTATTTACTTCCTGGCTGCTTTTTTTTTTTTTTTTCATATTTTTTTCCTTTTAAAAAGACGTTTCTGCCAATGCAGATTTATTTTTTTTATATGTGTGTGTGTGTGTGTATATATATATATATATATATATATTTTTCTCAAAACAAACTTGCTGAGCGCCGCTCCCCCGAAATGCTCGCGGTGGTCCGCAGGCGTGCTGGGTCCCTCGTGGGGACGGCATCTCCCGGGGCTGCTTGCAGGCAAATTTTGGCTGCTTTTGCATGTGAACGGGGGTCTGCTCAAAGAGGAGGAGAAAGAAGACGTAACAGACAAATTCAGCGAAAACTAAGGATATATATATATTTTTCTCTCTCCCTCTCTCTCTCTAGAAAAATAGAGCCTTTTACTGCACTGCAATGTAATCTTTGTGCTAATTAAATTTGTGTACAGGTGGATGAAGACGCGGGCGGCTTAGACCCCGGGCTGTTACATAAAACGCGCTCCGGCGCCCAGCGTAGCTCTGGGTGCAGCCGGCCGGGGACGGCGGGAGCTGCCGCTTTAATTTGTTTTTGCCCTGCCCATCGCCTTGTGCCCCGTCTGGGCCCTTCCCGCGCTAGCGGCCGCCTCGCGTCATGCGCAGCGCGCGGTGCCATCCGCGCGGCTAAAAATACGGCGAGGAAAAAGCCCCCGAGAGCCGGGGCGCGCCCGGGCCCTGCTCCGTCCCGCCGCGGCCGCGCGGGGAGGTGTTACGAGCGCGTGCGTGTGACTAAACCGCCGCGTAGTTCTGAATCCGGCTGCAGGGCTGCGTATGCGCGTTTTCTCTTTAAACCACATTCGTCCTTTTTATAGTCTTTGTTTTCGTGGAGGAACCTCTGAGCCTCTCCTCTTGCTTTAGTGCCTCTTTCCTCTTGCGTTTTGCGCCCGCGTGCAATAGCCAGGCTGTTTAATTGACTATTTTTTTTAACCACTTTTTTTTTTTTTTGATTGAGAAGTCAATGTTGTTTGAAATAATTAGCCAAGGGAAAATTGAAGCTGGGTTGATCCAAGGGCCCTAAAACCCAGGGAAGCCCCAGAGCTGCGGGTTGCTTGAGGATCCCGGGAAGCTGCTGATTCCTCCCTCGGCATCTGCTGCTGGCTGCCACCGGAGCCGGGATCCGGGCGGCACTTTGGCGTGGGAGGGAGGGCCTGTTTTCTTTGCAACCCTCCTGCCAAGGTAGCCCAGCTGTGTGGGGCTTAACGCTGCGATACGCTGCAAGTGCAGTTAATTGTGGAACTCGGCTGTGATACCGTTATAGCTGATTTGTAATGATTTAGCAATGAGGGCGACTTGTGTTCCCGCTTCCCAAATGATAAAGCAGCAGATGACCAGCCAGATGTGCCCCTGGGTTGTTTTTTTTCCTTTCTTTCTCTCTCCCCTCCTCAATCTTTGAGTCTCATCTGTGTGCAGAGATCCTGCAGTAACTGGAGAGCGAGTGAAATTCTGGCATCGCGAGAGCCGGGGCTGAAAACTGAGTGGTGCTTTGACCAAAGTCACTTCCTTTTGCCCTGTTTACAACTGTTTTTGTGAAGGCCGCTGCCATTATCTCGTGAGGGCTCCGAACAAAGCCCGTCTCTGGAGTTGCAGCACTCCACCCTTTTTCTGCTTAGTGCCCTGTGTGTCCTTAGGAACCTCAGAAGATTTTTTTTCCAGGGAGGACAAGAGTTAATAAATAGTGAACTGCAGATAAGGCCTGAAGACTTATTAGGTCCTAACAGTAGAGAAGTGGTGTAGAGGCTTGCGGGGGTGGGGAGAGGAGCACGTGTTTAGATTTGCACCCTCAACGGAGCAAAAAACTTCCCATGGTTTTCCTCATCTGATGGGAGGGTCTTCATGCTCCTCTGGAACTGATCTTTGAGCACAAGTTCAGTGCGGTCTCTTCCCCTCACCATTTAAGAGCACCCAATTTTGTGTGTATTTATATATATTTTAAACTACAATTTGTGTGAAACAGGTGAGACAACTTTATATATAATGGGAATTTAATTTAGTGGAAATGTCTCTGTTGGATCCCACACTGATTAGAGCTAATAACGTGCAACTTCTGCACGTACCCCTGTGTGTTCAAAGTGTTTGTAGTTTTTATTAAAAAGAGCCTCGTAGCGTTGGGACAGTCAGAATGGCAGGTGATCTGAGAAGCACCGTTTCCGCTGCTGCATTTTATAAATACCACAGCCCTGCTCATAACTTCCAGGAATACAATGTCTATCTGGAATGAAAAGCAAAACCCCCTTCAGATTGCCGCTTGATTTGCGAATCCCTTCCAGCTTTGTAAACAGCAGTTTAGCTGGGTCTTCAAGGATGCGGTTTTGTATAACAAATCATTTAAATTAGAATAAAGCCTTTCTGTTTCTTCTCAATTGGGCAAGGACTTGTCATACCCCAAACAGCAGAAGTCCTGGTGATGCAGCATTTCAGTAAACATAATTCCCTTGTACCCGTTTATGCCCTTTTCAGTCCGAGTTCGGGCTAGTGTTTTTAGGGGAGGGCTGTGTTCTTCTGCAGGTTGCAAAGAAAGTTAATAAATGACTGTGTGTGCTTTTGGGCTGGGGATTTTGCCTTTTTTTTTTTTTTGGTGTGTGCTGCTTTTTTTTTTTTTTCTTCCCCCTCTCTCTCTCTCTCCTCCTTGCAAACCGCTGTTAATCAGATGATGGCCAAGCTATGACTCCGCTTAGAGAATGAGACAAATGGTGAAATGGGATACGCTCGTCGACATGAAGGCTTAATTCTGGAGGGCAGATTTCTGACAGTGCGGCATCTGAATTACTGGTGGAGCTGGGCTGTTTATTGTACAAACAAGGAAAAACGATCGCAAAATCGCGTCTGAGGAGAGGAAATGGGAGTAGCTGTCAGCGTGAACAGACCACATCTTTGTCTGCTCCTTAGTCAGATCTGCTGCTGCAAAAATTTTTTTTTTTTTTTTTTTTTTTTTTTTGGCTAGAGTGGAAAGGGAAGTGTTAAGAAACTAAGCTACTAAAACCAGAAAAGTTTAATTGAAATGTCTGCCTCTGGACTGAGAGCTTTTCCAGGCCTCAGACAAGTTAGCGGAGGATGGATCTCAAAGACTTGCAGCTCTATCCAGCCTGGCAAATCCTCTCTGAAATTGTTAC
Organism: Crypturellus soui; assembly: GCA_032275445.1. Taxonomy (NCBI): domain Eukaryota; kingdom Metazoa; phylum Chordata; class Aves; order Tinamiformes; family Tinamidae; genus Crypturellus; species Crypturellus soui. Next base: position 151,636 of record JAUBNY010000457.1, on the reverse strand, counting down.
AGCTTTCAGTCAAGGCCCTGTGGTGACAGAGGATGTGATGGCAAAGGCAGTGATTGAGCCGCCTGGCGCTAAATGAGAAATGGCAAATTGAGCCCGTGTTGAAGCGCAGGCCCATGAGAAGGAGCCTGTGCTGTGAGCTTGGACACCTCCTCCAACAACCGAGCACCTCTGCTGCGCAGCCCAGGCCCTCTTTGGGTTTAGCTGCTGCCCTGGCAGCCTCTGTGGGTTGTTGTCTTTCCTGTGAGATCTGGAGAAGCAAAAAAAAAAAAAAAAAAGCTGAGCTCTGCAGTTAGCTGAGCACGCGTGTCCTGGAGGTCTGTGTTAAAACTCCATTCAAAATAAGGTATTTAAACCCAGCAGGAGACCGGCCCACTGGGCTGGGCCAGGATCTGGTGAGGGGAGACCCTGCATTCTGCTCCTCTCTGCTCTGTTGTTTCCTTTTGAGGACATGGATGATTAACACGAGGCACTCTAAAAGGCTTTTAGTGATAGTTTTTAGGGATAGTTTAGTGATATCACTAAAAGTGAAAGCTTTCACGTGGTGTTTTGAAATATGAAGTATTAAGGTAGTGTCATTTACTCTGGGCTGAACGTTTTGGCAATGGTTTTTGAGTAAAGGCCTGTGTAATAGTACCCAGTGAATGCAAACGCACCTTGAAAATTAAGGGGCTACTCTGTTTTTTGTTTAACTTGCTGTCTGAGTCCAGGTTTTCATATTTCCTGGGCAGTTTGCCCAGGTTATGCGAAAGGAAAACAAAAAAACCTCTCTGATACTGGATGGGGGGGAGACTTGGATTTCACAATTAAAGCTTGTTTTTGGCTTTGTTAGTACTTTGTCCGGCTGCTTCTTTCTGCATATGTCTCCTGGTTGCCCCTTAAAGCACCTTTCTTTCTGTTTGACTGCAAACTGTAACTTTGTTCTAAGAGCAACTTAAGAACAGGGGCTATTTTTCCTTGCAGCCACTTCATTTACCAGGTGAAGGCATCCTTGCTTGTATTTCTCAAACTTCCCAGACTTTGGATTTAGGAAGTGACAATTAATCTTGCTTTACAGGTTTTGATTTACTTTCTGACATCATATTGATAACGCTTCTGTACCTCAGATTGGGCATTTGATTAGTTTTGTTTATATCCAATAGGAACTTGCAGGAGTAACAGAAAATTGTACTCGAAGAAAATGGAAATAAAGAGGTTTGAGTTGAGGTTTAATGTAGGCCCTTAGGGTTTCTGTTTCGAGAGCTGATCGAAAGACCCTGCTGTTTTTGTGGACCTGCAAATGGAAACAGGCAGCTTTTATCCTAATCAGGAGCGCTCCTGATTGGAAACAAAGGCTACGACCGTGGAGTGCTATAATATCTTCATTAATGGCTCCAGAGCAGGAATACCACCTCCTGGGAAGCTTTTAATGTTAAAATTCTTATTTTTTCCAGAGAGCTGAGGTGCAAGTCTTTTGTGTTAATATATGCAGAAGATGCTGGCATGTGTATTTTAAAAATCTGTGATTCTTATTTTTAAAAATGTTAAGAACACACCTAAGAATCTTAAAAAGTCTGGGTTTCCCAAATGTAGGTCACTATAAGCACGCTGTCTGCCAAACTGCACGTGATAGCAGGCTTATTGATAAGTTTGTCATCCTGCACTTGTCACATTTCTTAATTAAAGCTTTGAGAATTACTTCTCATGTGCATCTCTCTCTGAATTGATCAACAGCTGTCTTAAAGCTGCAAAAGATTGAAAGGTGATACCAAACGCAGGCAGAGAGTCTGTTACGTCTAATGATTTCTGAGAGTTGTGCCTTTTTGGGTAAGGAATGTCTTTCTGCAGCTCAGGGTCTTAACTAGTATGTCAAGTACCTGCGCTTTAAGTTGTTTGACTGCCGAGTTTAGAAGCTTGGATGATGCATGTCAGTTGTGAAATAAAGCGTATAGGGATTTTATTCTAGCAAGCTTTTTCTAAAATCCCCCTGCAACCAGTAGGTTTTGAGATTTGGTGGTGGTTTGAGTTTGCCGGTGGAGGGGAGAGGAGAGCATTGGAACTTGGTAGGACAATCGCTTGCTTTGGGGTAGATTTTCCTTCGCTCCTGTTCGCTCAGCAGCACCTTCCAACGCATGTCCTAGCCCAGAGAGCCGTTAGCAGCTCTCCCAAAGCCTCTGCGCTAGGTAGGACCTGCGAGAGACCAAGGGCTTCACCAGCTCCACAAGCACCCGAGCAGGGAGGCCTCTCTGTAAAATGCAGAGCAGAGGCTGTTCTTCGCGTGTACGTTGAACTTGAGTCTCCGAGAGCTCGCGTGTGAGCTCTGCTAAATCTGCATTTCTAGTCCCAGCCCACTTAGGCGCATTCCCTCTTTTCCTAGGGCTTGGACAAGTGCTTCGTAGGAGGAGATCTGGGAAAGCAAGGAGACCTTGGGTCGGCTCTTTGGAGTAATCCGCGTGTGGTTTGGCCTGTGATGAAACTAAACAGCATGCAGAGGAATTTTTGGATTTGGATGTCAAGGGTTTAAATGGTAATTCAGGGAGTATAAATTTATACAAGGTGCGTGTGGGATCGAGGACAAGGCGGCTGCTGCTGCGTGCTGCTGGGAGGGATGGAAGGGGTATAACCCAGCCGGGCAGCGGGGATCTCGGCAGCGAGAGGAGAGCGGTTGTGATGCGACTCCTGCTTTGGTGCCGAGAGGAGCTAGAGGAAGGCCCTGAGGACCCCTCTGGAGGGAAGCTGGAAGCACTTCAAGAGGTTAGATGGGCTGGGCAAAAAAGAAGTTACTGAAACCTCGTTTCCCTGGGCTTGCAGCACTTCCCCATCTTCCCATGAACGTTACAGGGAAATACAGGTGCCCGACTGCTCTGTCTGTTGCTCGTGTGTCTTCCAACATCCCATCGTTGCCTCAACTTCATCTTTTCCCCCCTTGCTCCGTGTTTAGAAACACAGTACAAGAAGGTGGTGCTGGTGCTGATCCTGTGGGCCTGTGGGCAAAGCCACTCGTGTGGCGATTTTACCTGCTTACCAGAGGCTTTCATCTCTCCTCTGTTAATTAACGTGAGCAGCTCTGGCGGTGCTCTAGTTTTAAAGTTTAAAAAAAAAAAAAAGTGCATGTGGATTTTTCTGAGTATTGTTTTAAAGCGCTGTCAGCTCCATGTTGGCCTTGCAGAAACAGTTTCCTGTGCCAGTTTGAGAAGTGTGGAAGGGGGGACGTGCACCTGGCATCCCGCTGCAGCTGCCGGGCGCAGGGCGGGAGGCGGCTCTGCAGCAGAAGTTCAGAAGGGGACAAAAAGCACATTTACAAGCGTTCCTTCACATTTTTTTTCCAAATCTGATTTATAACAGTTAGAGGAAACTGTGCCGTGTCCACCGCACGGGTGATTTTTAAGGAATATTTTATGAAGAGAAAGGAGAGTAAAAGCCACCCAACAACTTTCCGAGGTCATCTTGAAGTGCCTGGAACAAAGGCTTGTTCTCGAGGGAGCCTTGCCAGACTTTTGGAGTATTTTAAGTGTTGTCCATCCCACTGTAAAAATGGAGTTTATGCAGCTAGCTGCGTTTAATATGAGGCCTTTCTTTTTCAACTGCCTTTGCTAAACTGGAGGGAAAGGCAGTATGAAAGTTGTCCTTCCCTTTTCTACTTCTGCTCTTAATAAAACTTAAGTTGATGACCCATAATTTTACTTTTTAAAGTAAAAGCGCGTTTGTACAGAGCCACAGCCCATCCTGAAGCAGCGGGAGCAGACACGAGCATCGGCGAAGGCCTTGGGAGGAGGCTGGCGAGGGGGAAGCCCTTCGTCCCCACGCTCTTCCTCCCGCCTCTCCCAAGGGCGTCTTTGCTCCAAGTGGAAAGTTCCCTGCGAGAGCCGTGCTCTTCACGTTTTTATTGCTGCAGGGTCATGTTCAGCCTTTATGACCCCAAGTGATGATTGAAAGCCGCTTCCAAGGCAGCGTGTGTTGGAGTTTTTGGCATACGCCGTGCTTTTTCAGCAAGGACGGGTTAGAGTCGTATTTAAAAACAAGTAAGCCCTGTTAGCAGGGGATTTATGAAGTCTGAAATAATCCTTAATGTCTTTGCTTCTGTTGCAATATCTTCAAAACTTTTCCCCCCTCTTTTCCCCTCCGTCAGTTCCTCTGAGCGTAGATTTTTGGACTTTTCCTCCTTGTCTTCTCCCTCTTTGCTGGCTAACCGTGAGTTTGTGGAGAGCAAGCAGGGCTGTGGATGTGGGCTGGATGTGGAGCTGATAATAGGACTGCTGGCCGACTGCTCCGCCTGCTCCTAGAGACAAAACCAGGAAAAAAGAGCATTTCCATCTAGGATTGCAGGGCTTTCCTCCGCATGGGAGTGTGGATTTATTTTCTCTGACTTGCCTCTGTTTATTAAAAAAAAAAAAAAAAAAAAGATAATACTTATAACTTCATATATAACTGCAGGTTATATTTTGCTCCTTCAGACTTCAGACAATTCTCGCGTTTTCTACAAAGTGATATATTAATTTGGTCATTGGGGTGTGTTAACGAACCGTTACCGCAAGCTTATGCAAATTAATGTGGAATTGGAGAGTTGATATATCAGGCAAGAGACCAGGGCAATTTCTTATTATTGAATTGCCTTTGAAATAGCTTAGGAAGGTAATAAATAGCTTTTGCAGCAAAAATAACCGTTGTGCTGTTGCAGCAGACCTTTCAATGGGCTGTGGGAATGTCTTAAAAGAAAAAAGTGTTTAAAAAAATGGAGATTTCTTCCTCTGAAGCCCTGTCTCTGTCCAAGCTCCTTGCTCTAGTGTGTTGTTTCTTATGAACCCTGCTGGCAGCAGCAGCCCTGAGATGTGTTATAGGAAAAGCGTGAGGAGTTCGAGGGGACAGAGGGTGATGTGGATGTGACCAGGACACCTTTCGGGGGGCCTGGGACCTGTTTGTGCCCTTGGCGGATGGACTCAACGGTGACAATGACAGAGGCCAAAGCTCTGGGGGATGCTGAGGAGCAGCTCCATTTTTTACCGTCCCGGCACCTGGGTGGCTTTGTCCCGGGTGAGGCTGGCGACCGCACTGCGGGACACTGCGCTGAGCACGGAGCGCGCGTGGTCCTGGCAAAAGCAGCCTCTGGTCTCGCTGCTTTTGCCCCTCTCTTGCTTATTTGATTTCCTGTAAGCACAGGGTCTAACCGCCTCTCTCTGCCTTCCCTCCCTTCTCCAGGCAACCCTCCGGCGAGGCAGTGAGCGGCAGCGGCGCTGGCCTCGGCCCCGGGAGAGGCTGCACGTCCCGTCCCTGCGTGCTGAATGGCTGCGATGGCGCCCGCTCTCACTGACGCAGCAGCCGAAGCTCATCACATCCGATTCAAGCTGGCTCCGCCGTCCTCCACCTTGTCGCCTGGCAGTGCCGAGAGCAACGGCAACGCCAACAACATCCTCCTGGCCGCCAACGGCACCAAAAGGAAAGCCATTGCTCCGGAGGATCCCAGTTTAGATTTCAGAAACAACTCCACGAAGGAAGAGCTGGGCAAGTTGCAGCCGCTCGTGGCCTCCTATCTCTGCTCGGATGTAACATCTGTTTCTTCAAAAGAGCCTCTGAAGCTGCAAGGAGTCTTCAACAAACAGACAGTCCTGAAATCTCACTCTCTCTTGTCTCAGTCCTTCTTGAAAACGAGCGATCTGTTGGGGAGACAACCAGTGTTGGAATTTACTTTGGAGAATCTAAAACCAATGAGTACTAATAGCCAGCCGCCTGTCCCGCAAGCGCCCGTAAATGGCTTGGCCAAGAAATTGGCCAAAAGTACCAATTCAGACCATGAAAACTCTAGTTCTCTGAATGGTGGGAAGTGTGTTCCCCCTTCTGCTGCCCTCCAGGGGCTCGACTATAATGCGGGAGGGTCTGAACTGGGGGACTTGAAGACCGCGGTGACCAATTGCACTCTTCCCCGCAGAAGCCTTGCCGCAGAGCACCCGACTCCGTTTAGCAATAATAGCACCGCGAGCAAACCTTGCCCGAACGCCATGGAGCAGCAGCGCGTGCTCGAGGGTGGCAGCGGAGAGGCGAGGTTGTCCGGTGTCGAGAGTCACTCCGACTTCGGGAGCAGTAAGTTGGAGGAGCAGAAGCCTTCCCTGTTGGCCGGGCACCACAGTGCCCTCGACTCGGAGATGCGGACGCGGGCGCTGCTGCGGCGGCAAGCGGACATCGAGAGCCGCGCGCGCAGGCTGCAGAAACGCTTGCAGGTGGTGCAGGCCAAGCAGGTGGAGAGACACATCCAGCAGCAGTTGGGCGGCTTCTTGGAGAAAACTCTGAGCAAGCTTCCGACCTTGGACCCGCTGAGGCATCGGAGCCAGCTCATGTTGACCAGGAAGGCGGAGGCAGCCTTGAGGAAAGCAGCGAGCGAGACAGTTACTTCTGAAGGGCTGAGCAGCTTTCTGAAGAGTGACTCGATATCAGAAGAACTGGAGAGGTTCACGGCCAGTGGAATGGCCAACTTGAGATGCAGCGAGCAGGCGTTTGACTCGGATGTCACCGACAGCAGCTCGGGAGGAGAGTCTGACGTTGAGGAAGAGGAACTGACCAAAGCAGACCCAGAGCAACCCCACGTACCGCTGTGAGTAGCAGAAATGCTTTGCTTACCTATGGTAGGGGGGAGAGCAAGGGGGAAAAGGTGGAAAACAAGGTGGAAAAATGTGGAAAAATCAGGGTTTTGCAAGAACCTTTTACTTTTTTGGATGGGTTTGGATCCAGGAAGGGGTGTTTGTTAAAACTAGTGCCGTGTAGTTTGTAGGACACTTCCTAGTTCAGGCAACATGTGTGATATTTCAGATCAAATCCTTGGTGCATGCAGGAGTTGTTGATGTTGCAGAGCAGCAAGGCCTGGAAATGCTGGTTGGAGCAGCTACAACGTAAAACTTTATAAGCTGCTCTCTCCAGTGGCTTGTGTGTTGGACCTGTCTCCTGAAATGAAAAGTTCACCCAATGCAGTTTGAATCTTTGTTGTAAACCAGTTATATAAAGTAAGGTCAGTCTGAATCTTTGCAGTTAGCAGCATAATCCTGATGGAGGAATTATTTTTATTGCTCAAATAAATTGCCTTTGGAGAAGGGGAAAAAATATATACATATTATATATATGTACACACACACACGCATATGTATATGAAAGGATTTGGTCCAGATGCTGATGGAAGGGCAAAGTGAGTGTGTCATCTTCTGGAACCTCTGGGAAATTATTGCTGGGAGTTTTCCTCTTGTGCATGAGTTGCGTTAAGTGACAACAGCAGCCTCATAATTAAGGTGTTAACTGGATGCTATTTGCATGAATATTAGCTGTCAATTTGTGTGTGGAGGAGGAAGATAATCAAGGGAAAGGTCTTGAGACAGGTCAAGTAACAAAGGAAATCTCTTTTTTAATTTTTTTTCTCTTTCCCCCCCCCCTCCTGCCTTCCAAAGAGAAGCATTTTCCCTAAGAGTGCTTACCACGGTATTTTGAACAAATCTCTTAAAAGGCCATATTCCGTGTGCAGTCTGTGTGAAATCTTGCTTGCATCAGTAGATGATCTGTTCCATGCTGCTGGGCCTATTGAACGTAAACCTCGGCGCGTCAAGGGGAGCTGCTGTCGACAAAACGCGCTGTGCGGCACCCAGAAGTGGCCCTTTTGGGACCACTGCGTTTTGGTTTTGATCAAGACTTGACACGTGTTAATTCCTTGTGTAACTATTAGCACGTCTGTCCTGTCTTGTCACATTTCTGTGGAGGAAAAGCTTAGTGTATTTTCGTACCTGTTGTCCAAAGTCATGTTAGTGACCGACCAAGTGCCGTGTGACACGAGTCTTGCTAAATCAGTGGGCAGGAACCAGGGCTGGGAACGCTTTGGAGTTGTCTTGTCCTCTGCAACTTCAACATCCTCCCCAGACAATCCCACGCAGACAAGTGTGGGTACGTGCGTGTGCTCCAGCTCTTGAATATTATGTATTGTAGCTTGTTATTAGAAGAGGCATTTGCTGCAATCATCTGTCTGAAGTGATATCAAACTTCTCGTGTTGCGGATTTCATAGTTCTACTTCACGTGTTGTCTGGCAAAATAAAATTTGTTTGCTGCGCATCTTAATCCCCAAGGGAAGCGCGGTGTTCGGAGACATGATGCGTGAAATTCTTTGCTGACTTTTCTGCCCTTTGTTTTGTGTTAGTCCTGCCTTCAAATTCCCCAACCTCATGAGAACTCTTAAAAAAAAAAAAAAAAAAGAAGCCAGTGATTTAAAAGTTAATAAAAAGAATTACCCGTGTGTTGCCTGTAGGTTGGGGAGCTGGTGTTCATGCTTGCCGGCATCCGGGCCCACCAAGCCTCGTTTGAAGCTTGTGCCTGTGGGTAATCAGTAATTGGTGCGTCCAGCATTGACTGTCCTGCTGGCACGAGTGCTTTGACATTGGGTCTTCCCGAGCTCTGGCACTGCTGGGATTGAGGTGGATTTGAGGCAACTTAGTGCCTGTTACTCCAACTCTTTAAATCAACCTTAAGAACTAAGAGCTGCATCTGAATACATCCAAATATTCTGCGCAAAAAGACCCAGGGAGAGGAAGAGCCGACTTTTCCACTGGAAAGCTGCCTTGGGCCAGGTTATGCATCCACTGTTCCACATTTGTGTGAGCATAGAAAAGTGGAGGCTTTTTGTAGGGCTCTGTGAGTACGTCCGGGTTTGGCATCTCGCTGAGTTCACTTGTTGGAGGGAGAGCTTTTACTCGGATTATTCATTCTTTCAGTAGTGAGACTGAATATCTCAGTGAGTACATAGTAATCATCAAGACGTTTGTGGAAAAACTTTTAGAATGATTATTTTTAACATGATTGGATCACCCAAGTAAGCTGAGGAAGTCATGTGGCTGTACTTTTTTTGGTGGCTCTAAACAAGAAAGGAAGAAGTTTAGGTCAACAATTTGTTACTCAGGGTACTTAAAATACTTGATGCAGTCAAGGGTTTGCCCAGGCTTAGCCTGAAACCTACAGTTTTGTGCAGGTAGCTGAAGATCCCGCTGGACCGTTTGGTTTATGACGAGGTCTCTTTTTCCAGACTAGGGAGGACAATGCTACAAATACTGGGGCTTGTCACTTGCAGTAAGTGTCTTTGGGATTCGAGTAGAAGCCTGAGAAGGAAACGGAATGTTTACATCATGCTTAAATGAGAGTTGACCTTTGAGTTTTTCAGGCATGGTGACATTCCAGGATCTGTGTCTGGTCAAGGACAAACTCGCCAGCATTTTACTGTTCCATCCAACCTCATCTTTGCTGTAGAGTACAGTCACCTTGAGGAACCTCAGCTTTCCAGGAGCAGGAGATCCTGGAAGGTGGTAGGACCTTCTGAAGGCCACGCAGACGTGCTGCCCAAGCAGGGGCTGTCCTCGGCGTGGATGTCCAGGCCATGGTGTAAGACACAAACAGAGCAGGGAGGTGTTGGTTACGCCTCCTTCCTTAAGGCCTGCCAGGTGTGGGCTTGGTTTAACAAGACGCTCCTGCTTCTCGCGCGGCTAATGGGGAAAGAAAGTCTTTACAGACAGGACTGGTTCCTGATGCAGTCTTGGATTGGTTTGGATTAAGGCCTACCAAAATATATTGCGCTGCTGTTTATGAAGGAGCACAGAGCGGGACATGTGAATCCCTCGGTCGGGAGGGTGGGTGGCTGGGGCTCTGCCCTGCGTGGCCTTGGTGACACCGTAGTGTTCCCGAGCAGTAACAACATCCCGGGATAGCTCCAGCTCCACAATAGCACTTGTGGCTGAGAAGCAGTGGTGACCTGTGGTAGCTCTGCAGTAGCTGCTCTTTGCAGGCTTCTCGTGGTCCTTTGGTTGTCTTGCATTGGCTGTAGACTAGTTTCATCTGAATTTGAGTAATTTTGAGGTGATTAGTTAGTACATAGAGCAGTGATGTAGTAATCACCTGGTGAGCGCTATGTGATCGCTTCCCCTGCAGAACTGACTTCAGTCTGTGCATCATGTGAGTTTGTAAAAAAAGAATGGGGGAAAAAAGACTCGGGAAAGAACTTTGCCAGTTTTTTTTCTACCTGGAAAGTTGCTACCTTAATGGCAGTTGTACAAGCTGCTGAGAGCAAACTGCAGTTTCTGGTGACTTGCCTTGTCCTGCCATCTTTCACAAGGGTCGGGCAGCGCTGCGTGTTCATTCGTGGTTGTTACGATGCCTGTGGCCATGGTGCCCAAGTGTAATTTATAATTATCCCTATTTCCCGGTGGGAAACCTGAGCACGCCCTGCACCTCCGTGCTGCAGTGAGTCCTCCTGCAGCCCGATGGCTTTGCTGCTTGTCGCACTGTCTGGCTGCAGGCGCCTTGCACCGGGGTAGCTGTGCAGTGTTTTCCCCTGCTCTGTGCTCAGCACCACTTTAGTCCTGTGCTGAAAAACTTTTATGCTGCCTAAATTGGTGAGGAGCAGTTGGAGCAGCAGCTGATGGAGCAAATCTGGCTCTAGAAGTCAGTTTTTTGCCCCTTGATTCTATTCTTCAAGCAAGGGCGTTAGAAGGAATCGTGCGTCTCCAGAGCTTCCCATAGCTGTGATTCCAGAGCTGCAACTCGGATGAGAGATCCCATGCTGTTGGGACCAAGAAAGCTTTTTCTCCTGCTCATGAGCATGGTTTGCTAATTCCGGTTTACGCAGAGCAGTCGTACATCTGTGTCTACCCCTTAGGACTTTCATAGTCATAAATAGTGCTGACTTTCATCCTGGTGTGAGTTTGATGCATTGGTTTAAATACATTTTCCTGTGTTGCAGTCGCACGTGGCCGAGGGCAGGTCATTTCAGAAGGGAACCAGCGTTTGGCCTTTGCCTGCATCTTGCAGGGACGGCAAAGTGCAGGAAAGTGTATAAATTCCGCGGGGGACTCCGGGTGCAGGCGGAGCATCCCTCTGGGATGCCTTCGGATGCTGCAGCTTGCACTGACACCCCTTTTCCTTCTGAAGTTCCCCCCGTGCCTCTCCCAGCAGAACTTCGGTGATTCCTTGGGCAGCTTTCCTGGGGAACAGGCATCTCCTCCTGGCTTGGGAATGGTTGTGATCCTGCAGCAAGCGGGTACTGCCGGGCTGGGCCCTTGTGCTGCATTTGGGCCACTCTACTGCGAGTTCGGGATCTTCCCTGGCAGCTGCTCGGGGCAGTGGGTTGTCCCGGGCCTGTCCGCGGAGGTGACGTGCGGGACTGGGAGTCACAGGGCGTCTGGCTTCGGCAGTAAATCCTGCTTTGTCTCTGCAGTCCTTCCCCCCTGGGGCAGCCAGGAAGCAAGGGCTCTGCGTGGGCTTTTCAGGACTTGTGCGTGACGCTTTGGGTAGGTTTCCATAAATATTTACTTTGCTTTTCATCGGAAAAAGTGTCAGAGTGTCCAAAACGGCAGAAAAATGCTCTTGCAGTGTCTGGGAAGCGGTAGCAGAGCAGCCCTGCGGCAGCCCGGCTGCTCCCCCGCAGTGTCCTGCTGACTGGTCGTGTTTTAGCTGAGGAAGGGGCCCAGGTTAGACCCACTCTCCAGTACTGAAGCTGAAGACGCCAGCGTGGGAGCCGGGGAAGCGGCTTTTGCCTCGTGTTACTCCAACCTCCATAAAGCTGCAGTTCAGAGCCGTGTTTTTATTCCTGCTCATTCTGATACCAGATGGAAACCTGCCTGTGCCTGATGTGGAAAGCAGAGCGATGGCAAGCGGGACGTCCTTCCAGAGCCTGCGAGGGCGCCCTGCGCACGTGTGCTGCTCTTCCCAACAGATTTGGGGTTTCGCTATGCAGCAGCGTGGGCTTTTCCTCCTCCTTTGTTCTCTCCTGCAGCAGATACGTCCTGGCTGCGCTGGCTCCGCGGCAGCGCTGCACTAGGCTTCCAGCTGGGGGAAAATGTTTTCCTTGCTCAACTGGCACTGCCCCAACAGATTTTTCCACCCTGTATGTTTCGGGCACGCCCTGGATATGGGGTGTTTTGCAAATGTTTCGTTTCAAAGCCTCCGAGAGCTGCCCGGCTTCACCGGGCCATCCTCAGTGAAAACACAGCAGAACTTCAGAAACTTCCCTTAGGTTTTGCCAGGGGTCCTTTGGAATGACAGGTAGGACTTAAAAATACACTGAGGCGAAAGCAAGTGTGAAGTAATTGAACTGGGAAGTGGAAACAGTGAGTTGTAGTGGGAGCTTTTGGGTCGCAGTTGCCCTTTCTGCCTTCAGAGCCAGATCCTGTCCAGGATCCCGTTAACGGGTGACTGGGAGGTTCAGCTCTCCGCTGTGCTCAGAGCTGCCTCTGCCATCCTGCAGCTCTGGGCAGCTGAAAGACCTGCTGATGGGCTGGTCATTGATCCAGTGAAATAGGATGTTTCATTTTTTTCTTCCCCTGACGTCCTCTGTGCTAAGGTTGCTCTTGGAAACATCTGCTCCAGCATCAGGTCGGCGATGGAGGCGATACCTCGGTATGAAAGAACATTGCAGAGGTGAGGAGGAGCCTCGCGCTCTTGCAAGCTCGAGTCCCTGTGCTGGTTCTCAAGCTGGGCTGTGGCAGCGATTCTTCCTGTGCAGGTTGGTCCCGGAGAGGCTGAAGGCTGCTCTTCTTCCTCTGCCTCCCGCCAGCTGTGCAGAGGCGCTCGCGGGCAGCGCAGGCTCCTGCGGCCGCTCGTACGGAGCGGGGTGATCGTGGGGACGTGTCTCGAGCTCCGGTGTCACTTGTAGCCGGCAGGTTGGCCAAGGTGAGCAGTGTGGCAGGTGGCTGTTTTCTCGCTGGCGCTCGTGCACAGCCCTGGTGTCTTAGCTGCAATACGAGATGTTCCCTGCGATAACGATGGCAGTCGGCGGCTGGCACATCTTGTCATTCTCTTGCCTCCAAAGCACATTAATTAATGTGGTTTAGGAATGACTGGATATAAACACGCTCTTCTCTGAACCATGTAATTCTCCAAAAGACTTAGCTCCTCTTTAAGAGTTCAAGTTCCCTTTATAAAACCTGCTAAATGTAGCATACCCTTAATGTCTAAAAAACAGGATTGTGCTGTTCGTTTGCTTCCTTCCGTGGCGGGACAGTTGTTCCTGTCGGATGGAGGCCGAGCAGGGAGTATTGGTGCACACGTGGCCGCCGATGTCCCTGCACTCTGATGGCTCCGTGCGTCGCTGCTTGGCGCTGATATTGCCGGAGGAGTTTGAGTGTCGCTTTATTTTTCAAAAAGCCCTTCCTGGAGGCAGGGGTTTGCTTGTGAAGCAGGGCTTCAGTTGGCTTCTTACTTAACAAAATATTAAATGACTTGAAAAAAAGCCACGCAGTGACTACAGGAGAATCCCCGCGCTAGAATGGAGGCTTTTTTTAAAGTAGACTCAAGACATTCAGTCACCAAATTGCTGAAAGAGCAGGAAAAAAGGAGGATCAAGGTACTCTTTATGCAGCAGAGCTTCGGGCTTGTATTTGTGACATTTGAGCAGTTTCCATAGTAACATATAATGATGTTGTAAGAACCAAGTTGCAGTGATTTTATTTGTAAAAGGGAGGACTTTAAAATATTAATGGGAGGCAGTGTGTACTGGAGAGAAGTCTAATTAGGTTCTGTGTGAGGAACAGAAAACCCGATGCCGGCAGAGGCCACTGATTTAATGGGTTGTCCTGAGCGAGCAGCTTTTCATCCGTGGAACCTGCCTTGGCCGGTGAGCGGAAGGTGAGAGGGAGAGCCCTGGTCGCCAGGGAGCAGGAACCCCTAACCCTGGAGAGCAGAGGCGTCGCACAGCGATTCCGAAGAGTCCTGCTGCTCTCCGCCCTGCATCTCGGCTCTGCTTTGGTGCTGCTGATGCCTTTTTTTTTTTTTCCATCTGTGCTCTCCAGCTCTGGGAAGAAGCAATTCAATCCCCAAAGTACTTTTCGCCTCAGCCTGTACTGGCTTGGAACCGATTCCGTCATTTTACGATATTTTAAGTGTTAAGTGCTGGAAGCCGCTACCCGCTCTGTGCCTGGCGGGGTCTTTGCAAGCTTGATTGGGCTGAAGATTGGATAGCTCTGTTTGGAAACTCACGTAAGGGGAAAGCTCGTGCGACTTCGCAGGCGGCCTGTGCGCAGGGAGGGCCCTGGCGGCTCCCCCTCGCCGACCGCCCTCGAGCTGCTGCGTCTCGGGGCCGGGAGGTTGCTCTGCCCTGTCCCGTCCCATCCGGAACGGAGACGCAACGGTGTGTCCGTGTGTGCCTGCTCTAAGTGACCACAAGCCCCAGTGCGACGGGTGGCACCTGGGCTCGTCACCCATCGTCCAGCCCCGCATGCGCCCAGCTGGGCGAGCAGGGCAGTGCGGAGCGGTACCAGCGAGTTCAGCCCCCTGGGGATGAACGGGGAGGACGTTTCTGCTAGCTTCAGCGTGCTGGTTTTTACTCATTTCCATGTATCTTACCTGCGGCTCTCACGTTAGCTGTTCAGTCTCTCTAGGGTAAAGTTAGGCAGTAAATCTGAGCTCGTGGTGCTGCCCTGTTAGCTGGTGCCGGGGCCGGTGCGGGCAGCAGCCGGCAGAGGTGGTGGGTGCTCTGGTGGCCCCAAGCAGGTGCCCATCTGGGAGAGGCTCCTCATTAGCAGCGAGCAGACCTTTGCACTGTACTTCTCTGCACTTTGCCGTGTCCTACCTGGGCACTCGGGGGCACAGCTGGGTACAGACCAGGCCGTCCTTGTCCCCAGGGGTCCCAGCAGCCGAGGGGACAGCAACCACGCGTTAAACAGCCCTCGCGCTGGTTCCTGGTGGGGCAGCGGCAGAAATAGAAAGGGCGAGGGCTCAGTCTGCCTGTTGGCGTGTGAATCCATGGAGCTGTTCTCCACGTGACTCGTGCTATCCCAGCACTGGCTATTTTGAAAACGGAGACAATTCCCCTTTGTGGGTCCGCGCTTGGAATGCAGGACCCTTGCGGATGTGGAGCAAGAACCCCTGCAATTTGGGGA
>JAUBNY010000457.1:99830-111068 GCA_032275445.1 Crypturellus soui | reverse complement strand
CTTGCAGGTAAGACATGTTGCTTGTCAAGTTAAAGCAGCACCAGGACAAGGGGATTGCAAATAAAGTTCTGTTTTGAAGATACACTCTGCTGCGCAGTGTCCGAGCAAGAATCGTGTTTCCAGGCACATTTGGATCAACTTGGTTGGAACCTGCTAAGACGTGAAGGAAAACAGCAGTTAAGGGAGCGTGTGTTGAACGGTGCTTGTGGACTCTGCTGACATTTAAACCCGCGAGCTGTTGTGCTTTCCGCTCCGTGTTGGTTGGAAGAGCGTGTCCACTTCCCCTGGGGACTGCATGTCCGTGATGGTAACGTGGGGTTTTGTTTCTTCTCGCACATGTCCTTTCTTGGGACTTTCTTTGAGGTGGGGTGGCCCGGTGCTGGCACCCCCCTCCACACAGCATCCTTGCGCCTCCCTGAACGTGGGCAGCAGAGCAGTGGGCAGAGCTGTCCTCTTTCCTTGTGAGTTTCCTTCTTGCACAGCTGAATTAAGGGGGAAATGAAGACTGAAGACTCAAGGAGGAGTTTTTGTCATCCGTTGAAATGTAGAGCCTGGAGCTCCTTAGAGCTGAAGCTGTTTGTGAGCACATCACTGCTGGAGACCTGAGTCCAGCTGGGGCCGGAGCGAGAAAGCACCTTCCCTCTTCTTGCACATCCCTCTGTGTTAACAACTGCATGAAGAATAACTGGGAGTTAAAAAAAAACTCAGGATGGGAAGAGTGGAAAAAGAGCTGGGAGGAGCCTCGTGCTGGGGGCGTTTGCAGCAGGCTCACACGAGCGGCTGCTCTGCCAATCTGCGCTCCGGTGCCGGGCGCCGGGGCAGGAGTAGCTGCCTGGCGCGGGGAGGAGCCCGCGCTCTGCAGGACGAGCTCTCCAGCACCTCGTCTTGGCGAAGGGACGAACTTCTAAACAAATCCTCGCGGTATTTGGAAGCAATTCCGGCTCTTCCCTGAGGCGCAGAGCCTGCTCCCTTCGTCCTGCAGCCTTTCAGCCCAAGGCTGAGTCCTCGGTAGCTCTTTCTCTTCTTGCTGCACCTGCTTCTCCTTCTTCTGTCCGAACAAAGTGGAAGCCTCTGCTTTGCAGAGGGGTCCGAAGGAGGCAATTTCCCTGATTCCAACTTCCCATCTAGTTGTCACCTTTTCCCTTTTGCCAGTTTTGTGCCAGTTGTCTCCAGTACTTGACACCCAGCGAGGACCAAGCTCTCTGCTGCTGCAGCCTGGCCGAAACGGTCTCCAGAAGCAGGAGCAGAACGTGGTGGCCTTTGGAGATGGATATTCAAGGGTGCAGGAAAAACAGCAGCATTGGCTTGGGCTCCCAGCCCTTCTCATCTACTGCGTGTCCTTCTGGGCTCTCAGGAAGCTGCAGACTCGTCACTGTACTTACTTTAGAAGCTAGCCATTTCCTCGTTGCTGGTCAGAAGCT
This sequence comes from Crypturellus soui, assembly GCA_032275445.1. Taxonomy (NCBI): domain Eukaryota; kingdom Metazoa; phylum Chordata; class Aves; order Tinamiformes; family Tinamidae; genus Crypturellus; species Crypturellus soui. The sequence continues at coordinate 109,647 of JAUBNY010000457.1, read as the reverse complement.
GCTGTTCGACTGGGCCTAAATAAAGCAACCCTGAAGAATGGGCTGCCAGGGTGTTTCTAGAAAGCCACTATCTGCTGTATAAAGATCAGCCACGCAAGAGACGTCAGTGGCCGAATCCCTTGATGTCCGTGCGAAGGCGGGCGCTGCCTCTCCGTGAGCCCCGCTGAGGGCTGCGACACAAACAGGACGACACACATGAAGGGTGACAAAGCAGTGCTTTGCCCCGTGCTTCGTCCCGCTGGGTGTACTGCACTTACAGAAGGTGTTTTCTGCCCTTTCTGAGTTTTGTGAATATCGCTTTTTTAAAAATTCCGCTCTGAGTTTGCCCGCGCAGTTCTGGCCTGGCCGCAGCGGCGCGTTGCGCTTCGTGTTACTGACGCAGCCATTTCCCGCTCTGCGCTGCAGCGGGATGAGCTGCACCTCCCGTGCGGAGAGCGCTAGGGAACGGGAAAAGGGATGGGCAGGGAATAGGCAGCCATGGTGCAGCAGGTCTGCCTCCGAGGGAGCTCCGCCTGCTATTAACGGGTCGAAGGTGTGGGATCTGCCGTCAGCCTGTCCTTCCCTTTGGAAGTTCAGCCTCAGAGTCAGGAAAGTGCAGGCAGTGGGGATTTGGCCTGGCGTCACATCTGCAGATCGTGGGAGCGCGAGCTCTGCCGCGCGGCGCTTCGCGTTGCTGGCAAGCGACGGATTCGCAGTCTCCCTGGTGAGCCCCAGGAGTCCCTGGATAATCCCTCTTCCCTCTTTTTCAGGGGCTGATCGTCCTTGGTGAAGCATCACCCCCTGATCCTGCGGGAGATGACGCGTCCCGTCCTCTTAGTGCTGAAGTTAAGCTGGAGCCTGGGGCTGACCGGCTGGTAAGTGCCAGCAGCAGAAGTGACTCTGTCCAGATCTGTCCCATTCGTGTCATACCTGCATCCGAGCGTCGTCCGTGGTCGGGAGGGTGGAGAGAAACACCTGGAATGTGTTTCCTCCTGCGGAGGCTCCTCGCTCCGTGGGGATTGCAGAGCGGTTAGGCTGCCTCGGTCGCCTCCTTCCAAGTTGCTTGGGAGAAGGGTTATAAACCATTTAAGCACCTTTTAGACCCGAGTTCCTTGGGGTCCCTTTGTAATATGCATTGCATTTTACAAAGCTTAAATATCCTAACTAATTCTTTCCCCTGTAGCAAAATCACCTCAAACTGCACAATTAGCAAAGGCTTCTAAAGACGTGGCTATTAATATCTGCCTGAGTTTTACCCCTTAGAAAGGCAACTAATGATCTCGGTGAGATGCACTGGAAACTATATGGAGTGCCAGGTATTTATTATTTAATGCAGAAATGTAGGGCACGGAGTAATGGCTTGATCGTGCTGCTCCGTCTGGCTGTGATTACTTTTCATCCTGTGGGACGCATCTACGTGTGAAAATGGAGGATTCAGAGGATGCAGCAGCAGGAGAAGGGTGGTCCCCACTGTGCAGGGCGCCTGCTGCTTCATCCTGCTGCTGCACTTGGAGAGAAAGGCAGTTTTGTTGCAAGGAGTACAAGCATCACGGACCAAAATTCAACGTAGTTGCTATAGTTAGGAAATATATGTGTAATAAAAAGCTAGAGACACCATGTACTTCGTTTTCTTCTGTTGTGGGTAAGCTCCGTCAGAGTTCTGCTGCTCAGCAATGATGGGAAGTACTGTGGAAACATTAGTACTGCTGGACTGCAGGCACCGATCGAGGCAACTGCAGTGAAATGTCTCCTCGTTTGACGTGGGCTTTCGGATGCGCGTTTGGACGTTGGGAGTTGGAGTCTTTAATTAGCAGATTAGCTCAGCCCCCTAACTCGGCTCTGTGATTCAGTGCAATGAAGAGGTTGCTCTGCCGACTGCAAGAGTCGGTTGCGCTTGGGATCAAACCGGAGCCGCGGCAGGAGGCCGGGAGCAGCGGGGACGCCGGCAGCTCTTGCAGATCGCTGTGGAAATGCAGGCATTATGCAGCGTCTGGCTTGGAAGAACGCCGTCGCCGGCCTCGCGTCGTGCTTTAACCCCAGAAGTGCTCAGACAGTGAAAAACCACTGTGACAGCATCCTCTGATCCTCTTCAGAAAGCATAAGCTCCTTCAGTGACGGGTTGGCTGTTGCTGAGAGCTAATCTGGAAATAGCAGACTGATAACGGAGATAAACAATCGCGTTTGCCCATGATAGGGAGAAAATCTTGTTTCTTACCTTTTTGTTGAAATCAGGATTTCAACAAATCCGTTTATCCGACACCAGTCTAGTTTCAGGATCTGCAGGAGGAAGCACCGTGTCCTTTTTGACTTTGGCCCTACACCTGCGAGATTTTCCATAAATACCTGCAATGAAAAAGAACATTTTCCGTGTGCAGTTCGCACCACGCTGCTACCTAGTCCCTTCCGTATCAATACTTCTGCAGCTGCTCTGACTGCTTTGGCGGATAATTGCTCCTGAAGTGGATTTCCTTCTTGTAATTCCCCTTCCGCGCGTGGCAGCCGGTAAAGCGAGCGCAGAGCCCGGGGCAGGAGGTGTCAGCCCAGGAAACGCTGCCTGGGGGCGCTGAGCGTTGGCTCCCACGGGAGCATTTGCCCCAAATCCGCTTCACTCAGTCGTGTCGGGGTGTCGAGTCAGAGATCGGATCCGCTCGGAGCCCGGGTTGAGTCCGGAGACCATCGCTGTCATGTTGGGTCTTGCTGGGAGGGTGTCCACCATAGGCCTCTCCTGTGCTTGGATTTGTTTTTTCTCTCCTTGGAGCAAATCAGGAGAGGAGGAGGGAGGTGCCGTGATGTAGGATAACGGGAGCGAATCCATGACGGCTCATTCCTGGCTCTTGGCTGCTTGGATCTCGTCCGCTCCCAGGTATCTCCCCCGTCCGGGGCACTGCGGACAGTTGTAATCCGCACTACGTGTCCGAAGGCATTGGCTCGATGTGCTTGGTAATCCCTAGGAGGAATTAATTACAGCATCAGGGAAGGGCTTTATGAAGAAGGCCTAGAAATATCTGTTGCCAATGCTCAGGTCAGAACTGTGAGCTCAGCAGGTGAATAAACTTGGGTTTTTTTGCTGGAAAATGGGAGTTATGTGAAGCCCTGAAGAAATAATAGTTCAGCTGTTGCTACCTGTTCGTTATTTGAGCTGCTGCTGAGCTTGAATTTCTTAATAACAGACGAGAGAAGCTGTTGATGACACTTTTTGGTTGGAGTTTCCTCTGTGTTGGGGGTTTGGTGCTGGGTGAAGTTCTGCATGAGACGGGATGGGATCCCGGAGGCCTTCCCGGCACTGAGCCCTGGCCTGAACTTTGTCTCTCTCAAAGCTGAGAGATCACCAAGACCTGGACTTTCAGACCCAAAATGTGGAGCACTTGGCATTCTGCTCACCTGTCCCGTTAGGGACAATCCCTATCCCGAGCGAGTGGATGAGCCTGGAACGCCTCTGATAAACCAGCTTTGCACTGACGTTTTCCAGCTCCTCCTCAGGAAGGAGGAGGTCGTCCCGGGTTCCTGGCTTGAATAGTCAAGCCCGAGTTCCTGGAGAAGCGGTTCCTCCTCTAAGGCCCTTTCTGGAGAAGAAAATAAATACCCTGTTTCAAAAGAGCTTCTGAGTCATGCGGACCGCCCTGCTGAACCGAGCGTGCCTCCGAGGAGCCCTCGTGACTGCCGGGCCTGCCAAGGCTCTGGGAAGAGAGGGAAAGCGGCGGCCCTGGCACTGCCTCGGCCTCCTCGGGGCTCCCTCGTCCGCGGCGCCTGCACCCGATTCCCACCTGTGGCCGGGGCCAGCGCCGCCTCCTGCGGGAGAAGCATCTCCGTGTTGGAGAGGAGCCACAGAGCTGCGTGGGCAGCGGGCAGGAGGCCTCCGTGTTGTGAGCTGCTCCCGAGCCCAGACCTGCCTCCCGCTGCTGGAAAGAGTCAGTCCCAGCGCGGCCTGGGGTTTCGCTCGTTGATTTGAGTCGGGTGAGCGGTGACGGGGAGGATCTTACAACCTACCCGTGCTTTTGAGCTGGGGTAGGTGGCAAAAGGGACTGGCTCACGGCTCCCAAATAGCTCGGTCAGACTTTTGTTTCTGCCCCTTTGGCCAGTGCTTGAGGTGCAGTGCGAGCAGAGAGAGATCCCTTGGCAGGACCAGGAGGAAGTGGTGCAAAAAGAGGGTTGAAGGAAGAAATGAGGTTTAGCCACACAGACACTGTCACTCAGCAGGGAGCAGGAAGGTTGGCCTGTGCTTCAGTCGGAGCGCAGGAGAGGGGTGTGTTCCTTTAGCTTAGATTTTATTTATTTTTCACTGAGAAAGGTCTTTCCAGCAAATGGTTTCTATCAAACAGCTTTGATTTTACAGGATTGGCTTGTTTAGATGCAAAAAACCCACACAACTTAGCTGAATACTGATTTAAAATCCTTGAAAAAAGCCCTATTTGGACTATGTTTGCACAGGTTACTTAGGACTTGTTTCAAATGCAAATTCGGGTTTGCAAGTCTGTTCTCCGCTCCCTTCCCTCCCGTTTCCCCTGTTTAAGCCTCCTGGCGCGGAGCATCGCACTTGAGCGGCAGCCTGCGAGGCTTACAGGTGCTTTTGAACTTCTTTGCACTATTGAGACACACTAAAATCTCCTTCAAGGCCTCCCTGCTGGGTTTGCTTTGTTGTTGGCAGCTGCGTGTTTTGTGCTCAGTGGTGGTTACCTGAGGGGAACTGAAATTAGGTGTCAAAACGCTGCGTGGATCCATCCACTTGCCAGAGCTGCTGGCTCTGAAGTCCTCACACCCCCCGTCCCCTCTTCCCCCACTGACTTCTGAACCCTTGGGTAGAAGCTGCGCGTGGAAACGCTGCTCTGGTGCAGAATCCTCAGCTCGAAACTGGGGACGAGGAAGTTGTGTCTGTTCAGGAGCTTATTTGTTATCATCTTTCTCATCCTTTAGGGTGTTTCTGGATCCCAGCCATTGGAGAACCTGGGTGTTCCTGCTGCAAATATTCCTGAATCCCATCCCGCCAAGCCCTGTGGAGCACCCAGACCTGTCAATGGAGTTATTAACACGTAAGGGTCTGGCGTATCGTGGAAAGATAACTTGCTGGTTGGTAATAACTGCGTTGGTAACTGTTTAAGTGATTTCTTTCTGAAAAAAGTGGATGCCTCTGCTTGTTTCACTAGCAGAAGCTGGAAGCCGTCTTGGAGGAGGCTGCTTGCATGAGGTTTTGTGCTGCATTGTTTTTCTGAAAATGGTACTAAACTAAACCATGTTTACATGAACAAGCTGTGCAGGACACCATGTAATGACCATTTCTTTACGGGTAGTTTTAATAGACATGCAAATTGTATGATTCAAAGGTACCAGGAGGCTGCTCGCAATTATTTTATAATATATCTGTAACCACTGACCCACTTCTCCAGGAATGCTGAGGAACCTAGATCCCGTTGATTTCAGTGGGAATAAATTTCTTTAATTTACTTATTCCTCCAGGTTGTTTGAGTTAGGGTTTTTTTTAAGTGGGTAAATAAAAACAAGCGAAAAATTCTCCTGCACTGCAGGATTGCAGAGCAAAACCACTGCCAGCCCCTGCACCCCGAGGGCTCTGAAGTTCTGCTGGTGGCTGCTGCCAGGACGGCTGCATCCGCTCCGTGGGCCGGGCTGCTGCAGCGGCGCAGGGCGCGCAGCGCTGCAGCTCTGCAGGCTGCAGCAGAGCCCCGTGCACGCCCAGAGCCTTTGAACTAGAGAGCCTCAGACCACGGGGCTTTCATGTTTTGCATTTTCAGATATGAAGCACTTGTAAAATATACATGAAAAGGTTCTGGATGGGGAGCCGTGCTGGGATTTAGTAGGTGGCAAAGTGCGTTGATAGCGCGGTGGGGCAGGGTTGGTGCTTGTGGGCAGGGAGCCTCAGCGTGTGCGGAGCAGAAGGGTTAGCGTGGACACTGCGGGGCCTGAGTATTAATCAGAAGCGAGTTGGCATCTAGGTTACAGGGTGTGTTATTTTGGGGAGGCTGAATTCCAGGATCAAAGCTTTCAGGGCAAGCGTGAGGCCAAACAGGGTTTTCAGAGGTGGGCGAGCATGTGGAAAGCAACCAAAAATAAAACCAGCATTAGAGATGGCTTAATAAAACCATTTCCTGGTGAAACTAACTCTTCTAATCTCACTGCTCAGAGTTTTTCTGAGTTGTGAACCTGTCTGGTATTGCTGGCTGACGCAGGATGGCTGAATGAATGAAACCACCTTTAACTTCTCCTGTTCTTGGGCAGTCTGCAGCCTGGCTTGGCAGAACACGCTCAGGGAGACGGCCCGGAAGCCGAGGAGCTCTTGCATAAAAAGCAACGACTGACCATGGTTTCCTCGTCTTTGGACGGAACGTGCGTAGCGGCTCGCACGCGCCCGGTCCTGAGCTGTAAGAAGCGACGGCTTGTTCGACCTAGCAGCATCATGCCCCTTTCCAAAAAGGTTAGTACTGCTCTCTGTTTTTTTTTTTTCTCTCCTTTGATGGTTTTTCTTTGCTGTATATATCAAAAGCTCCACACCCAGCGGCCTTGCTGACACATTAATCCAGTGCTTTTGCTCTTTGCACATAGTGGTCTCCATGCTTTGGGAAGGTCTGTGGCAATTAAGAGGATGGCTCAGGCTTTGCTTTTTTGTTATTAAAAAAATAATTTTCTTTTTTTTCTTTAATAGAAAGTGGGAAGAGAAGGGCTATAAAGTTTCATGGGCTATTGGAGAAGCGAAGGAGAAGTTTTAATCTGTTGAGCAGACTTGAGTCAGTTATCGCCGTGGAGGGAAGATGCTGAATTTAGAGACAGGGCAATTTCTTTTTTAAAACCAACCACCCTGAGCATCTTCCTCAGTAGTTTAGTTTGGTAAAATCTGAGCAGACTGAGCAAAACTTTGGAAAGTCAAGTATGAAAGTCAATATTGAGCAGCACAATAACACAGTCTCAGGAACTTGCTGCTGCTTGCTCAAAGAAAGACTGCGGTGGGGGCAGTTAGTTTGCCAGTGCTAGAACTTGAGAGAGAAGCCCCAAAAGCAACGTGAGGTAGATTCTTGCTCAGCTGAGTTAGTTCAGAACTGCAAACTGCAGATATCCAGATCAGTTCCAGTGAGCACTTGGAAGAGCATCAGTGATTTGGAAGATTATGAAATGTTCCATTGGTAGCGCTGACTTGTGCCTTGTTTGAGGAAGGGGCTGCTAATTGTCTCTTAGCTCTTGTCTGTCGTGGTGAAATCCGTTAAAAAATCAGGGTTTAGAAGCAATCCCAGAGGTTCCTGGTTCGAAAGGAAGGAAGATGTGCCTGATAGCACACCTTGGAGACCTCCCTGCTTAAATAGACATCGCCCATAACTGTGTGTCGTGCTGACCGAACATGAATACAGTCTCATTCACAATCAGTGAAGTTGGGACAAGATGTCTAATCTTGTGCAACAGGACTGGCAGTGACCTGTGGTCGTCTACAGCCCCCCGTGCCCCAAAACACGCTCCTGGGTCCCTGCACCGCACCAGACCGTCTGTCTGAGCCTTCTTAGACGAGCCTTTTGGTGCTTATTAGTCATTTTTTAGAGAGCAAAACCAAGCAAACCGAATTGTCTGGTACAAGATGCCTTTCCTTGTTATTTGAAGCCCTTCCCTGGGACCCAAGTCCTGGTATAACTTGATTACCTCCATTCCTCCCTCCTGTAGCTCTCCCCGTATTTTGGAAGTCGATGTGATAAGTCCTAATCTGACCATCTCTACACTAAGCAAACACAAGTTTTCCAGTTTTTCCATGGAGGTCCAGTTCCTGGAACTTGCAGTGTGTTACTTTCCTCTGGATTCTCCCTCGTTCAGTCCATATATTCTTGAAACACGCAGCCAAAAGTGGGTGCAGCCCTCCAGCTTCCACATTACTAATGCCAAGCAGGATGCAAGAATTACCGCATGAGTCTTGCAGAGCCATCCTGTTTATGAAGCCCTCTGGGGCATTAATTCTTGGTAATAGTGTGGCACTGCTGATTCATGCTCCTTTTCTGATCCAGAACAACCACCAGATCCTCTCTGCAGAGCTGCTGCTCATTTAGCTCTTCCCCTTCCTTCCTCAGTCACCAAAGTGTGTCTGCCAACACACAGCTTGTTGCATTTGCCCTTACTGAATTAGGTTTGGGTTATTTTGGATCTTTTTTTTATGCTTTGTAACAATAACTGGGATCCCTACCTTTTCCTTCAAGGTGCTCACAGCCCTTCCCTGTTCTAGTGTTATCTGCAGACTTGAATGAGGGGAGAGATAATATCTTAAAAGTTATTAAGGGGAATAATACTAGGCTTAAAACAGACTTCTAGAGGATCCAATTCAATATATCCTTCCATTTGGACGGTCAGTCGTTGGTAACTGTCTCTGTGCAGTTTTTACACCAGGTTGTGTATCTGCGCTACTGTCATTTCATATATATATATATATATAAAAAAAGAAGTCCATAAAAGTCAATAAATCTCTGAATTGAAAGTCCATCTCTTGGTTTAAAGGGAAAACACAAGATTGAAAAACACCGTTTTTCAGTCTGCAGAGATGACCCTGTAAGTGTCAGGCCTTGGCGCAGTGGGAGCTCTCAGACTTGTCTGGACTAGAGGGGCTTTTCTCCTCTCTGCCAACTGAATGGTGCTGCCTCGTGCTTTTTAAAATGAAGTCTTCAGTCTGGATAAAGTTTAATATTTTTAGTCAAATTTTGTAGATGTTAAATCATGTTTGTGCTGGTGAGGACTAGTTTTCAATTGTGTTTTCTGAGCGGAAAGCATCCTGTTTTGAGTCTGGACTAAATCAATATTTTCCACACAATATTAAAAAAAGAATAAATCAGGATTTTTCTTAAGAACTGTCAGAAATGTATGAGGAGAGCCCTGAGAGGCACTCACCTCTGATGCACTGGAATTTCCTTCTCCCCTTCGTAGATCCATCGTAACAGCCTGGCGCGATGTAGCTGCGACGTGAACCCTTCGTGTGCCCTCTGCGGCACTCGGAGCTCCACAACGCTGGAAATCCAGTACGATGCCCCCCTGCTGGAGCGCCTCTCCCAGCTGGACTCATGCATTCATCCTGTCCTCTCATTCCCTGATGGTGAGTACGTGCAGCCCCACTCACAGAGCTACAAAACTGGGTCTGGGTGCTAAGGATCTGCGGTACCTGGGCACGCTTTGGAGTCTGCTCCCCCAAACCTGGGCGTCCGGCTTTCATCAGCTTCCAGGGAGGTGCAAATCTGCTCAGTACAGTCACTACGACTAGGTTTGTCCATCTGTGAATGGTTGGAGGAGCGTGGCATTTAGAGGAGTAAGTGTCTGCTTGAGGGAAAGTGATGGACCAGCCGTGTGCGCTGCTCCGAACGCACTCGAGACGGGAATGCGCCCCCGGAGCGCGGAGCGGGGCAGGATGCCTGGCAGTCTGTACCAGGCTTGAGTCTTGGGCTGATGTCTGTGTTACTGCAAACCACATCTGGGAAACAGTTGGTTCCTCAGAGTTAGTTTATTTGTGCAAAATTACTTGTGGACTGGTTCAGGTTGCGGAAAGTTTCTTTGGGATTTGTAAGTGACCGTACGTGGATCAGAGGGCACAGGAAGAAGAGATATTTCCATTAGGACCTTCATTTCCCTGTGTTTTGCTTTCAAGGTCAGTCATCACCAAGAGCAATAACTAACCCACCCTGTACTGTGGGACACTCCCAGACTTAGCAGATAGGGAGCTTTCCCAAGGGCACGGTGGCAGTAATTTCCAATGTTTTTTGCTTCCTAAGCTGCCAATTTCAAAACAAGCCAGTTCTTTGACCAAAAACAGTTGCTGTGCATGAGATGAATTTGCTGTCCATCTGTCATCCTCTGTTCATAAAATACAAGACCACGG